>PVJC01020213.1:0-29398 GCA_004026665.1 Murina feae
TGGGTGAGGGGCTGATGGCTGTTTGCAGGCTGGCCACAGCCCCTTCATGGTGGGGGTCCCTGCTGGGTTGCCTGGCCAGCCTGGGTGGGTGAAGGGCTGATGGCTGTTTGCAGGCTGGCCACAGACCCCAGTGACCCAAGTTCCCAGCGAGGCTGGCTGGAAGCAGGTATCTGGGATTTATTTATCTTCTATAATTGAAACTTTGTTGCCTTGAGTGGAGGCCACAGTTGGCCTAGGCAGGCAGGAAGCTTGGCTTCTTCCATCACCCGGGCAACCAAGCCTCCTGCTTGCTCCAGCTCTGTGGCTGCCAGCCACCATCTTGGCTGGGCTAATTTGCATATAGTTGCTCTGATTGGCTGGTGGGCATGGCTTAGGTGTAGCAGAGTGACACCAATTTGCATGTTTCTCTTTTATTAGATTAGATGATCTATTCTGTCCCAGATACTGTCAAGGCATTGAGAAATGATTAAAATGCAGGGAAACAGATGTAACTACAGTGAAATGTCAAAATTCTATAATCATACTAAGCATGGGAAGGAGCCTCTGAGATTTCCTGTCACTGCTTCAGAGCTATCTGGAGGAGCAGAGAAAGCTTCCTGGAAGAGGTGGTGCTTGAACTAGTGTTGAAGATTAAAGAAATCTGGATGATTGATATGGCCCCTTAACTGTCTGACATGTAGATAACAAGGGAAGAGGTAATAAAAGATAAGAATGGGAAAGTAGGCAGCATTATACAGACTGATATTGGACTTTATTCAGTAAGCCATTCAATGGAGTCAGTTAAAGTAGAGGAAGTACTGGATTAGACCCCTATTTTAGAAAGGTTGCTCAGGACGCAGTATGGTAGATAAGTTTGAATGGCAGGCAGATGACTTAGGAAGTTATACCATTCCTCAGAAAGGGGATAAGAAGGGCCTGTTTTCAACTCTATGGAATGTGGCTTTTTACCTTATACTGTGTTATATTTATTTTTCCTAGAAGACTAAGTTCATCGAGATAAAAAATTTTTTAATCAATTTATTTTTCTATTCCATGGGCTTGTACATAATAAACTTTTTGTCAGTGTGAGATGATTGAGGAGAATGAGTAAGTTTCTGAAATTTTGCATCATGCAGGTTTACTTTTGAAATGCTCTATTATTGCTTTTTGGTCTTAAAAGTCAGATGAGCCCTAGCTGGTTTGGCTTAGGGCCCCGGGTTCGATTTCAGTCAAGAGTACATGCCTGGGTTTCGGGCTTGATCCCCAGTAGAGGGCATGCAGGAGGAGGCAGCCATCAATGATTTTCATCATTGATGTTTATATCTCTCCCTTTCTCTCCCTCTTCCTTCCTATCTGAAATCAATAAAAATATTTTTTTAAAAAGTGAGTTGAATGACATCTTTATCATTTTAGTAAAAGCATTGTGGGTAGTTTATAAATTTTGAAAAAATAAGATTTCTCATGGAAGCCTCATCTTTGGTTACCATTTATGGGTATTACAGTTTAAAGTGTTAAATGATTCTGATAGTCCATACTTTTTGAGCTCACCACTTGAATATGTGTGTTTAAGATTTTTGAAGAAGGAAAATAAGCTCTGCACAACCCCCCTAAGACCAAATGTCCTTTCATGACAAAAGCTGCAATGAATCCTGTTAAGGTGTAGCAGTAATAAAAAGCACACCTTGTTTTTGGTTCAAATGGTGACAGAAAATATGTGAACATAATTTTATTTTCTTAGGAAGGGAAAAGCTTTTCAAAGCAAGATATGAAACATTTGACTACATAAATATGTGACACATTTTTTAAAATATATTTTATTGATTTTTTACAGAGAGGAAGGGAGAGGGATAGAGAGTTAGAAACATCGATGAGAGAGAGACATTGATCAGCTACCTCTTGCACACCCCCTACTGGGGATGTGCCTACAACCAAGGTGCATGTCCTTGACTGGAATCGAACCTGGGACCTTTCAGTCTGCAGGCCAATGCTATCCACTGAGCCAAACCGGTTAGGGCAATATGTGAAACATTTTTATGGCAAAAGACAAATAAAATTTAAAAGTAAATGCCAGGCTTGGCATAATGTTTGCAACAGAGAATTAAAAATAAGAGTTCCCTAATATGCTAATATTGCCCATAAATCAGTAAGGAAAAAATTAAAATTGGTGAAGCATATGAACACACAATTTAAGATGAAGACAAGGAAATGGTTTACCATATGGAAGGATGATTAAAGAAATTAAAAGTAAAAAAAATTAGATACCTTGTTCTTCACCTTCTGCTTGGCACAAATTACAATGGTTGATAATATTTCATGTTGGTGAGAATATGGGACAAAAGGATTCTCATTCACTGTTAGTGAGCAAGCAAACTGATTCAGCCTTTGTAAGGGCAATTTGCATATATTATTATTATCTCAAATTTCTGTTGCCTCTCTAACTTATAATTTACTTATGCAGACTGCCTCTGTTCCTGCCTTCATTTTCTATGTTTGTGTCTACTTTCTTCTAGATGGTGGTATTTGTGCTTCTCATCTCAGCCTGGTGGCCTGACCTTGACTCCTGAATTCTGTGATCCTTCCACAACTGCAAGTCATTCTCATACAAAATTTTGAGTTTACCTAGTCGACATCTTTTAGAGTTTTGGAACAATATTCAAGTTCAAGTCAACAATCATATCTTGCTGACTAGCTCTTGTGATGAGATCAACATTTTTGCTGCTTGCTTCTATCTTTGTTCTTCTGTATGTTGCTTCCTCTACAGCTGTCAATCACACACTTGTAGTCATGCAAAAGCTGTTTTGTCCTTTTTATTTGTCATGTAAATGTTGTCATTTGCTTCTCATATATTACAAATTAGTGCTATGTATCACTCAGTGATATAAAATAGCTAATAATTGTAAATTTGCATATGTTTGGGCAAGCATAGCATCCAACCAAAAAAGCAAAAATGTAGATGATAGAAATTAATGCAAGATGAGTGAAGAGGGCAAGAAAGGTGATGTCTATTGCAAACAAAATGAGAGTTGTTGAAATGCTTGATAATGGTGGAACCAAGACCTCTAGGGTGGGTTTTTTATGTTAATGAATCTATAATTCATACAACAATGAAAAATGAGAAAGCTAATAGGGCTAGTGAGTTGAGAGACACACAGGAATAATTATGAAAATCACACATGACTTGAAATGTCAAAATAGAGAAAATGTGAAGAGAGTTGTATTTGTGGATTCTAAAATAGGAAGGCTAGATAGTTCTCTTTCTATGTATATAATCTGCCAGCAAGAATGCCCAAAATATGCAATTTTAAATTTCGATTTAGATGAAAAGTTATAACATGTATCACAAGTAATGGGTGGTTGAGTAAGTTTAAGAAATGCTATGTCTGTATGATAAAAAAAAAAGTGGCTGGCAAAGGAAGGAGATCATGAAGCTGCTACAGAGTATCCTGAATACCTGGAGAAACTGATGGAGGAAAATGGCTATTTGCTGAAACAGGTATTCAAAGCTGATAAAATGGTCCTGTTCTGGAAGTGCATGCCTACTTACACATCTGTTGCAAAAGATGAGAAAAAGACCAGCAGTTTCAAGACTGGAAAAGACAAACTCAAAGATCTGCTTTGTTCCAGTGTTTGTGGTGACTCTCTATTAAACCGCTGTTGCTTCACAGATTTCAAAACCTGTATCCTCTTACAAAAGAATGTGAGAAACTCTTTTATGTCTACGTGATGGGAGAACCATAAAATTTGGAATGAGGAACACTTTTTGTACAGTAAACCCTCGATTTTGTAAGCCTTGACTTAACAGACTTCAGATTTTACAGACAAATTTCCTGTCCATATGTTATATGTGAAAATTAACACCCTGTCAATTTTAAAATGCTTTTAACCAAGATTTACTTATAATTAAATTAACAGGGATTTTTGTTGTTAATTCACTGGCATTTTTAACAAATTATAGCAAATAGGCTTTATGTTCAAAAGAACATTGTAGTAATTTCACCGACATAAATAAATATTACATATCTACAACTATACACATTTAAATCCAAGAGTCACTTTTGGTAAACAGTGTTCAGTGAATGGTTACCATGTGATCACACCACATCACATACTGTAATTGGTTCTGTTGTCAAGTGGTGTGATTTTCTGCAGCACTTTTTTTTCTTTAAATGTATCTTTATTGTTGCCAGTATTACAGATGCCCCCATTTGTAGCACTTTTAATGAGCGATGCTGGTGTTCTGAAGTAAGCTAAGCCACGCCCCAGCTGTGTGCATTTGTTTACTCATGGTGACTAGTGAATGCACCCATATACTAGACCTATTTAGTATAAATTTAAAATTACAATAATACATATAGAAAACTTTTTTATAAAGTTAAACTTTTCATACATACTTAATTTTAATTACATAAATGTACCTACATAAGTAAAAAACAGGTAAACTAATTTGTCATTTTTTAAACAAATGCATTTAGGAAACCTACTTTATTATATAACAGACTTTTGACTTTAAAGGTCACCCCCTCATCCAAATTAGTCTGTTATATCGAGGTTTTACTGTACTGGTTTTTAAAGTGTTTTGTTCCTGAGGTTAAACAATATTTAAACCAAAAAATACATATTTTAAATTCAAAGTTTTGCTAATTCTGGACTCTGTTCCCACTGACAAAAGTACAATAGTAAATTCTGATCCTTGTGATAAAGTCATCTCCATCTCCCCCATTACCACTTCCCTACTTCAACCCATGCATCTGGGAGTACAAAAAATGTTTATGATGTACTGTACTCAGTGTGTGTTTGACTACCTTGCAGATCTTATGAGAGAGACACCAAAACTTACTGTGAAAGAAGGGTGGCAAAATTTCTGCATTTGTAACACTTTACCAATAGTAGAAGAATCAGTGAGAATGATAACAGGATCAACCCTTAAAGGGAGCTTGGCAGAAACTTTGGAATGAGGTTGTAACTGATTCTGAAAGTTTCCTTCCAGTGATAGAAGAAATTGAAAATATTTTAGCATCTGTAAAACCTTTAGGTGGCGAAGGATTTGAAGACACTGAATTAATTGATGTTGCTGAACTGTTAGAGTCTCACCATTGGAAGATATTTGAGAAAAATTTCAGAGATGTGATTACATTGAAAGTTGATAAAAGAGGTAAGTGAAGGTTATTATGAAGAACTGGAATAATGTTGAAGTAGCCACTCTACAAGTCAAAATGTCTCCATGATTCTGAGGAAAGATCCTTCGGTGGAATATTTACTGACCTCCAGGCAAGGCTTAAATAATTACCCATAACCCTGTAAAATAGTAATAAGAAACTTTCAAACAAAGGTCAATAAGTCTTATCTCTCTCCTTTGCTTCCACAGGGCAGAAGAGATTGGGCCATGTCATTCTAACCTATTCCACAAACAGCAGGCAGAAAGGCTGTGTGCAGATATTTGAACTCTAGGATTCAGAATCTGATCGGAACTGCTGGTGTGGTGATCCACGTGCCAGAGGATGAAAGTGGAGAAGACAGAGCTTACTTATCTGCAGACAAAATCCGATTTTCTGCAATTCTTTCCCTCTTACTACTGTGATGACCAGCGTTTTCACTGATGCATAATTGTCCTCACCTTGAGATCAGAATGAAATAGAAATTAATTGCCCAATAATCACTATTGCTAATGTAAAATGTCATCAAAATTCACTTTACCTGGTGTTGCATTTCAGTGAACAAACCAATTGTCTGAGCTTTCATAATATTCCTTTCCCTGACCCAATTTTCCCCCAAAGTTCATAAATTCTTTCAATACAAATTCCCCTGCAATGAGGGTTTTAGGAATCCAGTACCTAGGGAAAGGGCTATTCTACTTAGTCGGACAATTTGATTTTGTACTCTTGAACCTGAAATTTATTGTAATTCTCTTTAAACCTAAATTACTATCTCAACAAAAATTATCCAGACCTTCTCATTTTAAGTAGTTTGATATAAATTAATTTGTTTTTCAGCAATTGTATATGCTTGGTCTGTGAAGGCAATGTATTTATAATGGATTCCTGGCTTGACTTTGGTACTTAATCATGGAAGAGATGCTGCTAGAGTTCATTGTCATCTATATTTTCTGTTCTTATATTGGATCTTCCCAGTGATTTGAATAGTTGAATATCCTCCAGAAAAAAGGTATTAATACCTCTTCCCTAAAGGTGTCAGAAATCCAGTAATCCCCCATCCCCCCAACCCCTGCAGCTTGAAAGTCTGAATTATAGCTTATCTATATCTGAGTTTGAAGTGATCAGAGGAAAGGTAAAAAATAATACAAAAGTTTAAAGGGCTGGCTTGCTTGCATAGTTACAGTTGAAATGACAGACATTCCTTAACAAATTCAAAAGAGGAAGATGAAAGTTGGAAAAGCCATTATAGGTTGCTTTGGAGATAGTGACTTGTCACAGTGTCAGAGAAGGTTACACTCTTGCCCTAAGCCATAATTATTCTTAACACTGAGTGCACATCCAAATCTTGATGGGGGACCTTTGGAAAAAAATACAAATTTTGGGACCTGTTTCTAGGTATCTTGAATTATGGATTGAGCCAGCATATGTATATTTTGAACGTTTCTCAAGTGATTTTTTTTGTATATAGTCAATATGGCAAACCACTGCTCTTAAGTCTAAACAAAATTATAGTAGAAAATATAATGCAAATAATATGGGCCCAGTAGCTAGGTAACCTTGATTTCAACCTTCTTCGCTGTCACTAGGTAAATGGATGGTCTTCAGCAAATCATCCTACTCTTACCTTATCTGCCAAATGAGAGAATAGGACCACTTGGTCCCTAAGGTCCTTCTACCTCTGACATTGTTAACCTGGGTAGAAAAGTGTATCAACCTCATTGGTTGATTTTTGTGAGTAACTAAGCCCTTTCATAGAGACCAAGTAGTAGTGTTATTGTATTATGTTCTTGTTATTTTTAAAATTGTGTTTATGATTCAAGCTTTATCACATTTTAGTACCTCCCAGAAAAGAGCATTAGACATAGATGCCATGGAAAAAAAGGGAAACAAACATAGCATAAACTTTCTAGAAGAAAAGATAGACAGTATCTTCTGTGAGTTCCTTTTTATGTGATAATTGCTATTTTTCTTCTGAATTACAGGGTTTGGGGAAAATAATAATGAATAGATATTTTGATTAAAACATTTTAACATTTTGTATTTTTTGCTTCCATAAACCAAAACAGAGAACTCTGTATGGTTACTGTTTCAAGGTTCCATGGAATTTGGCATAGTCTTAATCATTTATAGAGGTGAAGAGCTTGTAAGTCAATGATTGTTTTACCAGTATAATCAGTGATTCTCTACGCCATTCAAAAATGTGCTTTCCTGATAATTTTACTATTCATTGAGATTGCTGCACTGGCATTTTTTCTCTTAATTTGAACAGAATTAGAGAAATCAGATTTTAAATTAAACTAGGAACTGTGACTATAAACTAATATAATGGGAAACTGGCTACTATATGATTTTAGTTTTCACAGGAATGCCTAGACTTTGCTTGATACATGGAAACATTTGTCTAGGGCCCAGGCAAATGAAAGAAAACTTTAGGATAAATCTAATTCTTATTTAACGCAATATCCAGGTAAAATAATCAAAGAAATATATTTATGAGGGTAAATGATAGGTCATTTTAATATGGTTGCATTTTAATATGGTTCCACAAGTCAGCATAATTTACAGGAGGGTATAAAAGTGGGTATAGGCTAAGTGGTAGAAATAGAAGTTAATGACAACACTGCCATGTAAACAGGTGTCTCTTTTTTTTTTAAAGTTAAGGCTAGTCCACAAAGTTGAAATTTGATATTTCTTTTAGTATATTTTATATAGAGCTTGAGTGGAACAAGAATCTTTCTGCTGTTGAACGGCTCAGGTAAAATGTTGTATTCAATATTATGAAGTGCATGAATTTCCCTCCTTTCCAGACATATTTAACAATTGAAAAAAAAGACAAAAAAGGGGGTAGGAAGAAAGGGCAGCCCAGGTTACTGAAATTTGTATAAAATATTAGAAAACTGGCATTACATTTGAAAAGAGCCTTTTGTTTGTTTAAAATAAAAATGCAGAAAAGGCTCTTTAAACTGGACATTAGATTACATGACTGCCATCACATGGATGCTAATAAAGGGCTTCTACAGTGTGTATAGTCTAAAAGGGTGTGTGAGTCATGTTTGTGCTGTGAAATACATTGATCACTGAACTGCACATAGTATTATTACCTTTTAATAGGCTTTGAAGTCAATGTGTTCTAGTTGTTTATCTAAGAATTCAGAAATATGATGTGCTATGAACAAAGTATATGTTGTTGGAAACCATAAAATCAAAGAGAAAATTGATGAGAGGATAGTGTATTTCATTAGCATGTTCAACAAGTATTGATAAATTAAATATGAACCTAGTGGGCGTGAGACAGTGCATTTCATCTTTCTGGCATTATTACACATAGCCTAAGATATAATTAACTCATCATGAAAAACATCCAAGGTTGGCTCTTAATTAATTGGCAGTGGTATGATGAGTGCAATAATGAGAAGAACATGAGATAGAATAAAGGCTTTACCACTGGCTTCTATGCCCTGGGCCGAAGACTCCCTCTTTTTGGGGTGAGTGGTGCTTAGTCCTGGCAGGATAAGTCTGGGGTGTGAGAAGCCAGTACATGGCCTAAGGCTTTGGAATTAGACCTGTTTTCAATCCTGTCCCTGACAATTACCAGCTTTGTGACTGTGAGCATGTTACTGTTTTAATCATTTCAGACTTGGGTTTCTAATCTGTAAAACAGGGTCAAAAAATACCTGCATTATAGGCTTGTTATGAGATTATATGAGATGCTTAGTACAGTGCCTGGCACATAGAAAGCACACAATAATTTTTTTCTGTTATTATTATTATAACAAATAAGCATAGAACTAGAATATGATAGTTTATTCCTGTCTTTGCAAAATTTTAATATTTTATCAAATTTCCCTCAAAATAAGGTATGCATAATAGTTTTAAGAAGAGAGAAGGAATAAAACTTCATTTTTAATATTTTTATTTGTTTGCTTCTGAGAGATACCTAAAATAATAACTCCTTTGTCCCTTTGTTACTCTTTGACCTGTAGTGATTCCATATGCCATATTTACAATGTGGTTATTGTTGCATGATATTTATTAATCTAGATATTTAAAGTAATGACTTTTTAACATGTAGAGTATTCCTATTCTCTAGAATATAACCCATCAACTTGGTTTCACTTTTAAGAAAATTAAATCACTCTTGTGTTGATAGGCACTAAAGATAAAACTATATAAGACTTACTTTGCTTAAATTACAAGTTATTGGCTCAATTAACTTTGAGAGAATTGGATGTCTAACTAATCTTACTAGGTGAGGAAAATTCCTCATAACTATCTTCTGAACCTCTTTGTATTTCATGTATTCTGTCATGGCATACAGGAAGTTTAAAATAGTGGTATTCAGAATGAGGAGCAGTTATTATTATTCTAATGCTATGTCTGCTAAGCCACAGAACTGTCACTGCCTTAATCCAATCCCCCACTATCACTTAGTTGATTGTAGTGGCCTCATCCCAATTCTTTAAGTGTTCTTATTTGAATTTTTTGCTATTCTAGCTTATATATCTAATAGTCTTTGATATTTAGCAACTTGCTGATATATTAACTTTCCTTCCGCACAATTCTGATTCTGTTACTTCCTTGTTAAAAAATCTTCAGTAGCTGCCCATTGTCTATACAGGGGTGGGAAAAGTAGGTTTACAGTTGTTCATATGGAAAAAAATGCAGGTTAAATAATAATACAAGAATAAACTCTGTGCCTCATGTACTCACAATTGTAAACCTACTTTTCACCTCCCCTGTATATTCTACTACTTAACCTTTAAATCATTGCCAAGTCCCGGTGTACCTTAGTCAGTTTTGTGTGCCAATGTTCTCTTTCATGCAGTATATATGATAGTTCCTGTATGCTTCAGCCCTACCTGGCTAAGTACTAAGGATTTTATTCCTACAGGTCAACCATGATCTCTTAAGCTTATCACTTAAGCATGAAGGGATAAGCTGGAGTATCTGAGATATGCCTACCAAGGTGTAGCTTCGTCTCATTCTCCTCCATCATTAAAAATACTTAGCATTAACTCTTGATTAATTGGTAGTAATATGATGAGTGCCATATGATAAGAACATGGAACTTAGAGAGAGGGGTTTGCCACTAATTTTTTTGTCTGCCCTGGGCTAGCTATTCTCTCTCTTTGGGAGAGTGGCACTTAGTCCTGGCAAGATGACCTCAATCTGTAGGGGTGAATTTCTGTAATTTTCTTCTTAAGCTTTCAGCCTACTAAATTAGGTCATCCTCAGTGAACCCTAGCCCTTTTGTCTGGGGCTCTGAATACTACCCACTTAATTTTGGGTCTTATATAAATCACCTTTTTAGGGCTCCTGAAAAAATTAAGTGGAAATCTAAACTCCATTCTTAGGTTTTCGCCAGCCTCATCTCCTGAGTATCATCACATACATAGTATATTTATTTACCACTGGGCTTCAAATTGTTCTATCCATTCTCTTGCATGTGATTGCTAGCCTGGAATATACTTAAGTTTACCATACCCTAGATTTGGCATCTACAGCTGGTCTTGGCAAACAAAAGCTTTTGGGCCAAATCTAGCCCCCACCCTTGTTTTTTCAAAAATAAAGCCATGTCCTCTCATTTATGTATTGTCTATAGTTGTATGACAATGTCAGAGTTGAGTAGTTACAACACAAACCATACAGCCTGCAAAACCTTAAATTTACTATCTGATCCTTTATAGGGAATGTTTGCTGACCCCTTATCTAAAACCAGGTAGTTTCCCCAGTCTTGATATTGTTTGTTCTTCGATAATTATTCATTTCCATCCTGTCAACCAGTACATACCCAGAAGGCTAGTTTTAATAGAGACTAAGATAGATTTCAGTCCATTCAAACTATGTGATTTTTAAAAATATATTCTTATTGATTTCAGAGAGAAAAAGAGAGGGAGAGAGATAGAACATCAGTGATGAGAAAGAATCACTAATTGGCTGCCTCCTGCACACCCCACATTGGGGATCAAGCCTGCAACCCAGGTATATTCCTTGACCAGGAATCAAACCATGATCTTCCGGTTCATAGGCCAAAGCTCAACTACAGAGCCACACTTGCTGGGCCAAACTATGTGTTTTAACTTGAATTTCCCTGCTTCTTCTTTGTCACCTTTCTAGAATGGCCTTTCCCTGTGGTTCATCATGAAAGAAATGACATAAAGTTTATTACAATAGCCTTATGCCATGTTTTTAAAAGTAATATCAGATTCTAATATGAAAGTCTTTCAACATTGACAATATCTTTCAACATGACCTTAAAATATATCTAATCATATATATATTTTTCAGTTCTTCAGTGTCTCTAACATCAGGTCTTCTGAACTCCAGAGCTTCTAACACCTCCAGTTGCCAGATATTCTAAATGTTACAATATCCATATCTTTTCATACTTTCACCTGCAGCATCTCCAATGCCAGTGTTTTCTAATCTTCTCAATATTAGGATCATTAAATTCTAGGTCTTCTAAAATCTCTGGCAATAAACCTTTAAGTTATAGGTCTTATCTTTCAGAGTCCAGAATTATAACTTCCAGTTTTACTATATTTCCAATTCTCTATTACCTCCTATATACCAGTCTTCTAGAGCTCATATATTTCACTGTATCCAAGTGCAGCACTTAACATTATTTAGTTCCTACAACTTTCGATGTCTCCTTCTGATTTTATAATTTCTTATAAAATTAGCAGATTATCCAATGCCCAAGTTTTTCAATATCTTCTAGAACCTGCTCCTTCATCATTTAGGTGTTAAAATATTCCCAATATCTAAGTGACTATGTCTCTTAATATCCTGCTTAAAATCTAGGTCTCTTAATATCCAGGGCTTTCAATATCTTTGACTTACAGCATCATTAAAATTACATCTTTCAAATTCTATGTCTTTTAACATGAGTATGCTAACACTCAGATTTTCTAATGTCTCCCAATATCCAGGGTTTCTGATTTTAGAATTGCTAAATGTCTAAATCTTCTATTGCCAATACCTCCCAATGTTTAGGGCACCCCAAGTCCAGTACTTGAAATGCCTTTAGTTCTCAGGGCTTCTAATATCCATGAATTCCAACATTCAGGGCCTCCAAAGTCTCCAATATCCAGAATAACCAAATATCCTCAAAATCCAAGGCTTCCAATGTCTCCAACATCCTGTGCTTCCAATGTCTCCAATGTCCAGGGTTTCCAATGGCGCCAGTGTCAAGGTCTTCCAACAACATCAAGGTCTTCCAGCTAATCCCAGTCTTCAGAGAATCCACGTCTTCCAGATAATCCACGTCTTCCAAACAAACCACGTCTTCCAAACAAACCACGTCTTCCAGACAATCCACACCTTCCAGTAAATCCAGTCTTCCAGCAATTATAGGTCTTCCACAAAATCCATATCTTCCAGGAAAATCCACGTCTTCCAGAAAAATCAGTGTCCTCCAATGATTTCAAGGTCTTCCACACAATCCACATCTTCCAGAAAAATCTAGGTCTTCCAACCAATCTATGACTTCCACCAAATCAAAGTCTTCCAATAAAGCCACGTCTTCCAGAAAATTCATGTCTTCCACTTAATCTTGGTCTTCTGCAAATGTATGTCTTCCTTGAGATCTACGTCTTCCAGCAAATCTGTATCTTCCAAACAGTCAAGATCTTCCGGACAATTCGGGTCTTCCTGAAAATCCATGTCTTCCAGAAAAGCCATGGCTTCCAGGAAATCAATATCTTCCAATCAGTTCCAGGTCTTCCAGGCTATCCACGTCTTCCATCAAATCCATGGCTTCCAGAAAATCCATGGCTTCCAGCAAACCCTGGTCTTCCAACAAAGCTGTATCTTCCATCAAACTTATAGCTTCCAACATACCCATGTCTTCCAACAAAGTGACGTCTTCCAGAAAATCCACGTCTTCCAGAAAATTCATGTCTTCCTGCACCTCCAGGTCTTCCAGCATCTCCAGGGCTTCCAGCATCTGCTCGTCTTCCAGCATTTCCTCGTCTGCCAGCATCTCCACGTCTGCCAGCATCTCCACGTCTGCCAGCATCTCCACGTCTGCCAGCATCTCCACGTCTGCCAGCATCTCCACATCTACCAGCAAGTCCATGTCTTCCAACATCTCCACGTCTTCCGAAAACTACCCAGTTTTCCTACAATGGGCTCAAAATCCACGTCTTCCGTCTCCAGTGTACCGGTCTTCTCACATTCAGGTCTTCCTGTGTCTACAATATTCAGGTATTCTAACATGTTCCATAGTTCAGGCCTTCCAACCTTTCCCCAGGTCCAGACTTTTTCTAAATTAGTCATCCCAAGTCTATGTTCAGATCTTTTCACAGACAAGTCTTCCAACTCTAGTAGAACTAGCTTCAGAAAATAGTGTTTTTTTGCTATTAGGAAATGTGTATTTATTCTTTACAACTTTTAAATACGTTCATAAAACACCTTCTATAGAATAAACACAATATGGGATTGCTGTGATAAATTTTGCTACTTTACTAATGCTTATAATTTTTATATAGTTAACTATGTTTAGGTGCAGGTGAAATTCTTATTTCAATGAAAAATACTATTGAGAGACTTTATTATTTTAGCTAAAGATAACATACAGTGGAAAATATAGTGTATTTATCCATTTTTATAACATCAATTTTTGTTTGACCTTGTGTGACCAATAATAATAATAATAACACGCAATGCAACATTTACTATATCCAGGCACTGTTCTAAGATCTTTATATACATCAACTTACTTAATTTTCCCAAGAATCAATTGAGGGTAGGTACTATCATCCCTGTTTTACAGATGAGGAAACTGGTACACAAAGGTGAAGTAACTTGTCCAAAGGACACAACTAATAAATGATTGAGCTAGAATTTAAACCCAACTAGCCTATTTTCAAGTCCATGATTTTAACCACCATATTATAATATCTGTTGTTGAAAATCAAGATGAGAATTAAGAGATTCAAAGCTTGATTGTTCTCATTTTATATGTAGACTATTATGAAAGCTTATATACAAACGGTCTTCCTGTATCTTGTCACTATCAGAGCCTATGTGTTTGTATTCATAGATCTTATTCCTTAACTAGCTACTATCAATCCCTTGCTCATGTATATGGGACTAGGCACAAACACTTCATACCATTTTCAATTTGGGTAGAAATACTATGAGAGCACTGAGTTCAAGTACCCTTTGATTTAGAATCATATTCATAACTCCATGCTTTGAGTACTGATGAATGGGATTTATCTCTCTCATCTACCTTAATTCCTTATCTCTGATCATTCTCCAGTTTGTTACCTTACTATCTAGACCATTTACCATTACTTTGTTTCTGACCTCCAGGATCCACCTGCTTCAAATATCACTGACCTCTTGGATTCCTATCACTGCCTTGTCACTGACTAATGGTGACTACAACTCGTTAGCTCCCAGCATGCTGATGTAGAGAACTAACTACTTGGTTTTCCAAGCCTCAGCTCCTATAAGGAGCTACTTATACCTCTGGTTGGCATTATAAGCATTAAAGCCACATAATGGAATTTTGATTAGGCAAGAAATCTCTAAAGATTTAGAATTATCTACATGGTAATACAAATTAATAATAAAAATAAAACCTTACAAATGTCTAATGAATGATTTAGTTTACAAAGTATTGTCACTTCATTTGTTCATTCATGCATTCATCAATTCGTTCAACAAATATTTATTGAGCACCACTTGTGTACTAAGAATATTTTGATGAAACATAAAATCATCTGGGGGAAACAGACAATGTTCAAATATTTGAACGATTTTTTGTAAGTTTCATAAGGCCATGAAGGAAAAGTAATATAGGACACTGTGAGAGTCTGAAAAGTTAACGAAAACATTCCTAAGTATCATTTATGGTGACTGAAGGATCTATATTCTCATTATCACAATAACCTTGTATCTTAGATAAGATGTATGTTTTTACATCAGCTTTTACCTAATCAGAGGTTAAAAAGCAAGTACTATATATGGGCATGGAATCCATGTATTTTGACTTTCCCCCCCTATTATTCCATGCTGCCTTAAATATATAATAACAGTTTTGACAATGTATATAAAGAGATATAAAAATATTTTGTACTCTTTGACTTAGTATTTTCACTTCAATGAATCTATTCAAGGGACATATCTGAAATGTTGATAGCTCATTCACAAAGATGTTCCTCACATAGTTATCTGGTGTAGTTAAAAACAGAAAAACCTACAGATCTAATTTTAAGGGCATAATTAAGTAAATTTGCTATTTCCATATGATGGAATATTATTCTATTAAAAATTTATGGTCGATTTAAATTATATAATACTAGAGGCCCAGTGCATGAATTTGTGCACCAGTGGGGTCCCTCGGCTTGGCCTGTGGGATCAGGCCAAAACCAGCTCTCCAACATCACTCAATGGGTCCCAGATTGGGAGAGGACACAGGCCAGGCTGAGGGACCCCACCAGTGCACGATCAGGGCCAGGGAGGGGTGCGGGAGATTGGCCAGCTGGGGAGGTACCACGGGAGGGCACCAGGGCGTGTCTGGCTTGTCTCCTTCAGTCCCAATCAGCCAGACCCCAGTAGCAAGCTAACCTACCAGTTGGAGCCTCTATCCCCTGGTGGTCATTGCACGTCATAGCTACTAGTCAACCAGTCAACTATCTATCCCTTGGTGGTCAGTGCACATCATAATGAGCAGTTGAGCAGCCTTAGCATATTACTCTTTGATTGGTTGAATGGCTTACCAGATGGCTGGTAGCATATTAGGCTTTTATTATATAGGATTAAGTTAAAATCAGCATATAGGATTATATACAGTATGATTACAATTATTTTAAAATACAGGCCTAGAGCACAAAATTCTTGCCCTTGTAGGGGGGAAGGGGTCCCTCAACCTGGCCTGTGCCCTCTAGCAGTCTGGGAGCCCTTGGGGGATGTCCGACTGCTGGCTTAGGCCTGCACCCCTTAGTGCTGCTGTAGAGGCAGGAGAGGTTCCTGCCACCACTGCTGTGCTCACCAGCTGTGAGCCCGGCTTCTGGCTGAGCAATGTTCTCGCTATGAGAGTGCACTGACCACCAGGGGACAGCTCCTGTGTTGAACGTCTGCCCCCTGGTGGTCAGTGCGCGTCTTAGTGACCAGTCATTCTGCCGTTCAGTTGATTTGCATATTAGCCTTTTATTATATAGGATAGGATATATGATCAGACAAATGACTAGCAATAAACCCATTACAGATTGTGAACTAATTATTAGGTGGATAGGATAATGTGTGATTTTCATTTACCTTTTTATGTTCTTTTTTCTTCCAAACTTCTTACAATGTGAAAGTGTTTTATATTTCTGAAAAAATTTAAATGTGCATAAAGCCATTATTTATTCACCTTTTTATTGCACATATAATCAAGTTTTACTGTTGAAAATACTTTAGAATATAAGTAAGCACAGTGAAAAACTTAAAATCTAAAATAAACTCAATATTCAGAGATAATGCTATAAAATTTTTGGTGTATGTTCTTCCATACTATTTCACAGGTATGTTTGCTTTATTTTACAAAATGGTATTTTTTTAACCTAATTTTCCCACTTAATAAATTGTACACATCTTTCTATGTCAGTAACTGTGCATCTATATTATAATTTTAACATATTACTTATTTAAATTTTTTCCTTTTTTTTAATAAAAACTGCTGTGATGAGAACATATGTTGTGCAAATTGTGCAGAGCACAAACTGCCTTATCCTAGATGGTGGCTCTGTACTTTATCGTGTGCAAATTTATTCAGATATTACTTAGAATAAATTCTTAAAAGCAGAGTTGCTGATCTAAAGGATATGTACAACATAAAGCTTATCGCAGCATAAAATTTATAAGTAGTCGAGATGTACAACAATCGGGGTGGATAAATAAAATGATATTGTAAATATATGATGGAATACTGTACAGCCATTTAAGTTTATACCACAGAAGAGTATTTCCTGAAATGGGAATATGTTCACAAGATCGCATTAGTGAGAGGAACAGGTCGCATGAATGTAAATACACACACGCGTACACACACATACATACACATATATGTTATTGAATTTTTTAGAAAGCCCTCACCATTTTGGCTCAGTGGTAAGAGTGCTGGCCTGTGAACTGAAGGGTCTTGATTTCAATTCAGTCAAGGGCAGTTACTGTAGTTGGAGGCTGGGTTCCCAGCCCCAGTTGAGGCACATGTGGGAGACAACCAATCAGTGTCTCTCACATTGATGTTTCTCTCTATGTGTCTCTCCCCCTCCCACTCTCTCTAAAAAATAAATTTAAAAAAATCCTCGGGTGAGGATTAACAAATAAAAACAGAACAAACAGACAAAATTGTAGAAAGAAAGCTATATAAATGTCCTCATAAAAATAACCAGAATATAATTTAAAATGTTCATAGTAAATGTCCCAAAAGGAAAATGTACAAGTTATAGTATATTTACACAGTGGAATATTATACTACAGCTATACAACAATAATATGGATGGATTTTACTTTTGTAATGTTAAATTAAAAGATCAATACCAGAAGACTATGCATAACTATATATGCTTTATATCTTATTTAAAAACAAGTAAAACTAGTAACTATAGGGTGTCCCAAAAATGTATACACATACTTTAAATAATTATAAAAGCAGTGTTTATTAAAATGCATTTCATTTTCAAAATTGAGCTATCAGCTGTTATAGTGTATATACACTTTAAGGGATGTGCTGTATATTATTTAGGCATACATTTATATTTGGGATTAAAATATATTACTTAAAAAGTCAAGGAATATCAATAAAAAGTCAGGATAGTGGTCTTTGGAGTTGAGGAAATGGGGCCACAATAGGAGAGGATCATAGAAGTGGATTGAAGTTATTGTCAGTATACGAGTGCTCAAATTCCATGGGTGAGTAAGTGAGTGTTCATTATGTAAGTAAAAGCATATTATTGACTTTAATAATTGTATGATTATAATAATTAAATAAAGGACAAGTTAATGCATAAAAAATAAAAGAGGGCCATGCATGGATCACTGAGACAATGTGCGTGATCTATGATAGCATACATGAATTATTTATAATCCAGTTTTATGCACTTGAATTTTATGATATTTTCTTAAGCAATTATCTCTGGGGTTGGGAATACATGTACTTTTTATTCTCTTGTGGCTTTTTATTCTCTAAATTTCCTATATGGAATATACAATACTAATTGAAAAACAAGCCCCAAGTTACATAGAATAAGAATCATGTATGTAAAAAATGCATAATGGACTGAAAAGAAAGTGTTGGCATGTTAATGATAATTGCCTCTGTGTAGTGAAATTTTATATAGCTTTTTTATGTTTCATTAGAGTTTTTTTAATCCAAGTGCTATAGAGTGAGATTGTGTTGTTTTTTTCTGTTACAAAAGTCACATATGCTTCTCATAAGATTAAAAGGACAGTAGTATGTAAAGAAACAAAAATACCCTTCTCCCAGTCATGATGATTTATTTGCTCTGAATCTTACAAAAACTTTTTTCTGTTTATATGCATGTATTCTTGTGTGTTTTATAATATGAATCATGCTATGCCTACACCAGGTTCTCTAATAATGTTTCATTCAATCTTGTTTTGTTAAAATTGATGAGAAAAATCAATTCCTGGACAGGGCCACTCTATGTGGTTTGCACGTTTTCTCTATGCCTGCCTGGATTTTCTCCAGGGACTCCAGTGTCTTCCTACATCCAAATGTGCATATGACATAAAGTGGTGTGTCTATATTGTGCCAGTCTGAGTGAGTGTAGATGTGTGTGAGAGACCCTGCCATGGAAGGGCATCCTGTCCAGGGGTGGATCCCAACTTGTGTCCCGAGGAGAGGCTGCAGTCACCCATGACCTTGAACTGGAATAAGAAGGTTGGAAAATCATTCTGTTACTTGTTTTTATTCATTTTTCTTAAATGTGTGTATATCACACATTTATTTCAGCGTTTGATTTTAGAAGTGTTTGCGTATTTATTTAGAAGTTTGGTGATGTTTTTGTGACTAGAAATATGCCCTAGGAACTTAATTCTTGTTCCTATCAATTAGCCTATGGTAAAATTGGTTTCATTATACATTGTTTCCCTCAAAGTCACAGTTTCCAAGAACCTATCTATGAAGTTAAGTGAGGACTTAACTACTATTCTACAACTTACTGTCCTTCCCCCCTCCCTTTTGTGTTCAATAGAAAACCATTGTATCAGCCAGTATAAATCCATAGTAGGTGTATTATGTAATTTATTAAATTATTTCCAAATGATAGAATTTGGATTAATAGTTTTTACTATTGCACACAATGCTACACAAAGCATTATTTTAAATCTATTTTTGCATGTTTAGAAGTATTTTTATAGGCTAGTACCTTAGTATAACTGCCAGATCAAAGGGTTTGAGCTAAATTGCCTTTGTGGCATGCTATCATTCTTTTTTATTTTGTCAGCATTTTGGATGAAAAATCCAATCTCATTTCTTTAACTTATTTCCCCTACCCCCTACTAAAGTTAAGCACTTTTAAATATATTTATTAGCTTTTTCTGTTTTTTGGTTTTTTTTGAAGATTGCTTGTTCATCTCCTTTGTCTGTTTTTCTTCTGAGTCATTTATCTTTTTTTCTTTCTTGATATGTAGGTCTTTAGATACTAGAGATAGTATCCTTTTGTCTGTTATATATTACAAATATCTGTCATTTGTCTCTTTAAATGTTTATAATACTATTTGCCATAAAAATTGAATTATGTTAATAGGCATTTTAATTTTTTTATAGTTTCTTGGTTTTGTCCCATTTTTAGGTAGGCTTC
Source organism: Murina feae (assembly GCA_004026665.1). Taxonomy (NCBI): domain Eukaryota; kingdom Metazoa; phylum Chordata; class Mammalia; order Chiroptera; family Vespertilionidae; genus Murina; species Murina feae. The sequence continues at coordinate 19,955 of PVJC01020213.1, forward strand.
TATATCCCCAAATTATAAAAATATTATTCAGTATTTTTTCTAATATTTTACATATTTTATTCTTAGTGTTTTAATCCATATGAGATTGTTGTTTCTGTGTATACGTATGGTCAAAAGTAGGGACTTACTTTAATTTTTCCAGAAGAGATAGTTTTCCTAACTTATTTATTTTATTGAATGATATTTATACTAATTTGGAATTCTGTTTTCTTCATGAATTATATGAGCATGCTTGTTTATTTTCTGTTCAATTTTTGTCTATTACTGAGCTAATACCTCACTGCTTTAATTACTGGATTAATCATTTAATTACCTTAATTAATTCTTTTTAAAAAATATATTTTATTGACTTTTTTACAGAGAGGAAGGGAGAAGGGTAGAGAGTTAGAAACATCGATGAGAAACATCGATCAGCTGCCTCCTGCACGCCTCCTACTGGGGATGTGCCCACAACTAAGGCACATGCCCTTGACAGGAATGGAACCTGGGTCCCTTGAGTCTACAGGCCGACGCTCTATCCATTGAGCCAAACTGGCCAGGGCCTTTAATTCATTATTAATTAAAATATGTTTTGAAATCCATTCCTTCTTTTCAGAATTTATTTGGCTATTTGTCTACGTTTTCTTTTTCCAGGTGAATTATATAATTAACTCATTGCCTTCAGTATAAGAAAAAAAAAATCCCTGGAAGTGCCTCAGAAATTTTGAGTCACCTATCAAGAACTGGCATCTGTACAATAAAGGGTTTTGCATTTATCTTATATCCAGGCATCATTTTAAACTTTGTTCTTAGCTCAGTGTTTGTTCCCCAATTAATTATCTTTTTTAATTACATAGTTTTACAAAGATTAGTACATATATCTCTTTTTTCCCCTGCCCTTCCCCCCCAATTAATTATCTTTAATACCTAGTTATACAATTGGCAGTTGTAAATAAGAAAACGTTTGTCTTTTCATTTCTAATGTTTGTTTCTAATTTGGTTTTCTTTTTGACGCGTTGGTAAAGATCTGTGACTTCCAGGAGAATGTTGATTTATGTTGATTAATAAAGATGAGGCCTCCTCTTGTTTTTTACTTTAATAAAAATATCTCATTCTTTTACTCTAAAATATGATGATTACCATTGTTACTGATAGATACCCTTTTTTGAGTTATGAAATACCTTTCTATTGCTAATTGACTTACTGTTTTGACAGGAACAGATATAGCATGTTATTGAATGCCTTTTCGGGAATTTGCCCAGGTGATAATATGGTTATTCTTTTTATTTATTTTTATTTTTTAACTTTGAAAAACATTTATTTATCTTAAATTTAACTTTATTGTTCAAAGTATTGCAGACGTCCTCTCGGTTTTGTTTTTCCCTCATTGACTCCCGCCAGCCTGCACCTGCCCCTCCCCGGCTTTCACCAAGCTTTTGTTGTGTCCGTGGGGAGTGCATATATGCATATAAGTTCTCTCACCCACCCACTCCCCTACCCCTGCCTTCTCTCTGAAATTCATCAGTATGTTCCATGCTTCTATGTCTCTGGATCTATTTTGTTCATTAGTTTATTTTGTTCATTAGATTCCACATATAAGTGATACTTACATTTTTTAATCTTTAGTATAGCTAATTACTGTGATAGCTTTCTTAATGTTGAGCTATTCTTGCATTCTTGGAATAAAACTGACCTGGCAGTGTTGTTTTGTCTATGTCAATATTTCATTTAGGATATAAAACTCTATAGTAGTATGTTTCTAGAGCAGTGCCCCTTACCTTTTTCACATCATGGCACACTGGGGTAAATTAAACGGACAAGACTTCTCAGGGCAGAGACAACTGGCTTTCCCAGGCCTGTCTTCCCCCAAAGCCTTAGCAGACAGCATGTTACACATACAACCCATCCACAGGACACCAATGTGCCAAGGCATACTTATTGGGAAACTCTCATTTATTGTTTTCCTTTGTGTGATATCCTTTTTCTGATTTCATATCAGGATTGTATTAACTTTATGAATGAACTAATTTTTTTTCTTATTTTAAAGTCTAAGTAACAGACACAAGCTGTTCCCTTGAACACTTGATAACACTCAACCATAAAACCATTTTGTCCTAGTGCTTGTTTGAAGAGAAAGAGGGGAGAAATGTAAATCTTCTTTCAATGTCTTTGATGATTAGTCTATTTAGGTTTTCACCTCTCCCTGAGACAATTTTGTCAATTGGTCAATTTTGTCAATTGTAAAACTTCCATTTCATCTGGATTTTTAAATGTAGGTTGTATGAATTATATTCTAATGTGTATGAATTTGCATATATATGGCTTTGCCTTTTTAATTTTTTTCCTTAATAGGACTATTTACATATTGGATTTTCAGTTAACTATTTAAAAGCAAATGTTTTTTTAAAATATCACGTCCTGCTTTTATTAATTCCTTTTTTTCTACAGTCTTTGGTTCCATTTGATTTCTTTCTAGAACTAAGTGAATGCTTAGTTTATTATTGAGTCTTCCTTACTTTCTATTTAATGCATTTAAATAATAAATTTTCCTCCGAATACATTTGACCATGTCCCATAGTTTTCACATGCATTGTTATAATAGTCATTCTTTTGATACCTTACCTGTAATTTTCCTTTTTAATCTAAGAGTTATCTAGAAGTATATTTACATATTTCAACATGATTAGATATTAGTTGATGTTTGCTTTTTCTATCCTTGTTTTCTTTATTGTTAGTTATACTCTCTCATGGATGGAGAATGTTTTCTGTATGAATTATACATCTTGGAATATTATATTTGTGTCCTAATGTAAAAATATTTTATAAATATTCCATGGGCAGTTGAAGCAAATGTTGTATTTTCTTTTTGTTTGGGTAATATATTTATACATATTAAATCAAACTTATTCATTGTTATTCAGATTTCCCCCATTCTATTAATCTAAATTTTCTGATAAAAGTATGTAAAATCTCATACTGTTGTTTTATCACAGTCTGCTATTTCTAACCTTTTTTGTTTTACAGGTTTGAATTTTTTTCGGTGCATTAAATTTCATGTTTTTCTTATTGGATTATGTTAATTCACAACATAAAGATATCTTCTTTTATCCATTTAATGCTTTATTGCCTTAACATTTCTTCGCCACTTCTACTAGATTTTTATTAGTATTTTTCTGGTGTATCTTTATATTTTTCAGTATTTTTAACTTTTCTGTTTTGTTTTGTTTTAGGTGTATTTTTTAAAGAAATAGTAGAGATTTATTTTCCTGTATTCTTTAATTTGGATCCCCCATCCCACTCCCTGCCAACTGAGCTTACTTCCCACCATTAGTAGAAAGTGATGACCCTCCGCCAGGCAATTACAGCATGCCGCACCATCAGGCCCTGGTTCAGAGGAAAATGTGTTTGGCCTGTCACTCTACAGTCTTTATGCTAACCTGATTCCAGTTTCAGGAGCACAAAACTCAAACGTTTGATCATTTGAGACTTTTTAACAGCACCAACTGGCACTCTAGCTTATTTGGACCTTAAATGCCTCCATCTCTCACTAGATTCCAGATGTTATTTAAATTATGTTTCAAGAATTTACAAAAAAAAGAAAGGGAGAGAAGAAGCTTATCAGAATAAGAGCATCATAGGAATGTTCTTAAAGTCTCTATTCAGCTTTTGGCTGACATATGAAATTACAGACAATAAATATAGCTTCCTTTCGCAGGTGTGAAGCTAAACCAGCTTTTTCTGGGGTGCGGTTACAGTGTTCATAAAGACAAACTGCCTTGAAAGTCAGACCCCAGTGACCTCTGCAAGGGAGGCCTTGCCATCCACTGGTGGACAGACACATAGTGTCCAGCATCAGTCCCTGGGGCCTCCTGCCTCCCAAATCTCAGCAGGATCCCTGTGAGGGAGCAGCCTGCACTTCCTTTGGAGGACAGCCATAGTGTTTTCCAGGGCACAGCCTGCACAAATGATGCCAAACTTTTCAGGCACAGACAAGTCAACCACGGTTGAGCTGAGGCAACACTTGGGACTCTTGCCATCCCCAGTTGGCCCCCCATTGATTCCCAAGGACAGCTGAGGCCAGAGTTCCTGGAACTCCACATTCAGAGAACTGGGCTAGGAGCTGAGGTTGGCACAGGTGAGAGCAAGTGTTCCCCCAGACATCTGTGCCAAGTCCTGCATGGAGGCATGATCAGGGATCCGAATGCCTACAGGAAGAGTGAAGAGGTTCAGATACCTTATTGAGCTCCTCTGAGCGTTCCATCACCAGGGTCACTGGTAACAGGTCTTTTAGGAGCCCCTTGGGTAGTTTAAAATGACAGTACCTTTAGACGTTGACCACGCAGCCCAGGCACACAACCAGTGGCTTGGCCTCAATGTGGACCTTGAGGCAGTACACAGCATCCAGTGCTGCCGAGCAGCTCACCATACACACCAGGCCATGCAGCCTATTGGTGGGGATGGCCACCACAGCACTGGAGCGCAGCTCTGCCACAGCAGCCCGCAGCACCTCAGTCCAACCAGCTTGCTCCAGGCTTGCGGCCCGCATAGCCCATTCCCCCAAAAGCAAGCCATAACAGTTGGGCCAGGCACCACCCAAACAGGGCTCAAGGCGAACCTTGCAGGTGGAGCCCACTGGCCCCTCACTCAATCCCACACTGGCTATGACTGTGGCCCTCAGTCCCCTGCCTTAGGTGTATATTTTTAAAACAGCACATGATGATATATTTTTCTTCATCTAGGAATGCTGCCTTTTAATTCATAAAATGTTCATAGTTATTATAATTCCATAGTATTTATTAATAATTTTATGATTTTATTATCTATTTTTATCTCTTGCTAGATTTGTCAAAGTACATATCTTCCTTTTCCCTATAGTGATTTGGGAGTTTGAAATATCATTTGTAATAGCAGTTGTACTAATACACACACACACACACACACACACACACACACACACACACACTAGAAGCCCAGTGCACAAAAATTTGTGAACTCGGGGCTGTCCCTCAGCATGGCCTGTGCTCTCTAGCAATCTGGGACTCCTCGGGAGATGTCCACCTGCTGGCTTTGGCCCGTTCCCCGGGCAATCGGGCCTAAGCTGGCAGCCAAACATCCCTTTGGCAGCCCGGGGACCCTTGGGGGATGTCCACTTGCCAGTGGGGAGCAGGCCTAAGCTGCAGTCAGACATCCTTAGCTCTGCTGAGGAGGCGGGAGAGGCTCCCTCCACCACTGCTGTGCTGGCAGCTGTCAGTCGGCTTGTGGCTGAGCAAAACTCCACTGTGGGAGTACACTGACCACCAGGGGCAATCTCCCACATTGACCAATCATTCCCAGTGGTTCTGCTGTTATAGTCAATTTGCATATTACCCTTTTATTATATAGGATATAGATACAGATACCTAGAATGTTTATATATATCCTATATAATAAAGAGGTGATATGCAAATTGACTGTCACCCTCACAAGATGGCTGCCTATGACCAGGCCAGCAGGAGGGTTAGTGAGGAACAACCAAACAAGCAGGCTGTGTGGGGAGGCCAGGCCAGGGGGAGGGGAAGACAGGGGAGATCAGGCTGGCAGGCAGGGGTAATCAGGCCAGTAGGGAGGCCACTTAGGGGTGACCAGGCAGGAAGACAGGTGAGCTATTAGGAGCCAGCAGTCCAGGACTGTGATGTCTGACAGCTGGTTTAGGCCCAATCCCTGGGATCAGGCCTAAACCAGCAGTCAGACATCCCTCAAGGGATCCAAATTGGAGAGGGTGCAGGCTGGGCTGAGGGAACCCCTCCCCTGTGCATGAATTTCGTGCACTGGGTCTCGTGTGTGTGTGTGTGTGTGTGTGTGTGTGTATACAATCTAATAAAGAGGCATGACTTGACCCTCACACCATCGCAAAGATGGTGGTGCCCCCCGCCAATAAGGAGGGAATATGCTAATTGACTACCCCACCCTAAAAGATGGTGGTGCCCACAGCCACAAGATGGCCAGCAGGGGAGGGCAGTTATGGGCAATCTGGCCAGGTGGGGAGGATAGTTAGGGGTGACTAGGCCAGCAGGGCAGGGCAGTAGGGAGCAACTGGGCTGGTAGAAGTCAGTTGGGGACCACCGGGCCAGCTGGGGAGGGCAGTTGGGATTGACTGGGCCAGCAGGGGAGCAGTTAGGCGTCAATCAGGCTGTCAGAAGAGTGGTTAGGGGGTGATGGGTGATCAGGCTGGCAGGCAGGCAGGCAAGCAAGCGGTTGGGAGCCAGTAGTCCCGGATTATGAGAAGGATTGGGCCTAAACCAGAAGTTGGAAATTCCCCAAGGGGTCCCAGATTGGAGAGGGTCCCAGCTTGGTCTGAGGGGCACCCCAATCCCCCACTGCATAAATTTCATGCACCAGGCCTCTAGCATATATCTAATATAATAAAAGAGAAACATGCAAATTGGTGTCACTCTGTTACACATAAGCCATGCCCACCAGCCAATCAGAGTGACTATATGCAAATTAACCCAGCCAAGAAGGCAGCCAGCAGCCACAGAGCTGGAGCAAGCAGGAGGCTTGGTTGCACCAGCAATGTAAGAAGCCAAACTTCCCACCTGCCTAGGCCAGCTGTGGCCTTTGCTCAAGGCAACAAAGTTTCAATTATAGAAGATAAATAAATCCCAGATACCTGCTTCCAGCCAGCCTTGCTGTGAGCATGGGTCACTGGGGGCCTTGGACAGCCTACAAACAGTCACCAGCCCCTCACCTAGGCTGGCCACACCCTCATGGAATGAGGGTCCCCGCTGGGGGCTTGGCCAACCTGCAGACAGCCATCAGCCCCTCACCCACCCAGGCTAGCCAGGCACCCTAGCAGGGACCCCAACCCTGAAGGGGCTGCAGATAGCCATCAGCCTCTCACCCAGGCTGGCCAGGTACCTTAGCGGGGACCCCAACCCTGACAGGGCTGTGGCCAGCCTGCAAACAGCCATCAGCCACTCACCAAGGCTGGCCAGGCACCCCAGCAGAACACTCCTCCCTGAAGAGGGTGTGGCCAGCATGAAAACGGCCCTCAGCCACTTACCAAGGCTGTCCAGGCACCTGAGTGGGAACCCCACTCTTATCTGGGACACCTTTCAGGGCAAACCAGCCAGCCCCCATACATGCACAAGGTCTCTATCCTATATAATAAAAGGGTAATATGTAAATTGACCCTAACAGCAGAACCACTGGGAATGACTGGTCACTATGACACACACTGATGACCAGGAGACAGATGCTCAATGCAGCTGCCCCTGGTGGTCAGTGCACTCCCACAGGGAGAGCTCTTCTCAGCCACAAGCCAGATTGCCAACTGCCAGCACAGCAGTGGTGGCGGGAGCCTCTCCCACCTCCTCAGTAGCGCTAAGGATGTCCAACTGAAGCTTAGGCCTGCTCCCTGCTGGCAAGTGGACATCCTCCAAGGGCTCCCAGGCTGCCAGAGGGATGTATGAATGCCAGCTTAGGCCCAAACCTCTGGAGAGCAGGCCTAAGCCAGCAGTGGACATCCCCTGAGGGATCCCAGACTGCAAAAGGGCACAGGCCAGGCTTGGCTGAGGGACCCCCCAGAGTGCACAAATTTTTGTGCACTGGGCCTCTAGTATGTGTGTGTGTGTGTCTATATATATATATATATATTTGATTTTCTACTTTATATACATTTTTATTATTAACATTTAATTAGCATATAACCTAATGTAATAAAAAAGTAATATGCTAATTGCATCACTCCACTACATCCCAAGCCACACCCACCAGCCAATCATAGCAACTATATGCAAATTAACCCAACCAAGATGGCAACCAGCAGCCACAGAGTTGGAACAAGCAGGAGGCTTCGTTGCCCCGGCAATGAAGGAAGCTGCCTGCCCAGGCAGGCCGTGGCCTCCTCGCAAGGCAATAAATTTTCAATTATAAAAGATAAATAACCCCCAGATACCAGCTTCCAGCCAGAAAGCTGGGGAGCTTGGATCACTGGGGCCGTGGCCAGCCTGCAAACAGCCATCAGCCCCTCATCCAAGATGGCCACACCCTCATGGGGTGAGGGTTCCTGCTGGGGGTCTTGGCCAGCCTGCAAACAGTCCTCAGCCCCTCACCCAGGCTGGCCAGGAACTCCAGCAGGACCTCCACCCTGATCCGGGACACCCTTCAGGGCAACTAGCTGGCCCCCACCCATGCACCAGGCCTCTGTCCTATACAATAAAAGGGTAATATGAAAATTGACCCTAACAGCAGAACCACTGTGAATGACTGGTCACTATGACACACGACCACCAGAGGCCAGACGCTCAATGCAGGAGCTGCCCCTGGTGGTCAGTGCACTCCCACAGGGGAAGCTCTGCTCAGCCACAAGCCAGGCTGACAGTTGCCAGTGCAGCAATGGTGATGGGAGCCTCTCCTGCCTCAGCAGTGCTAAGGATGTATTATTGCAGCTTAGGCCTGCTCCACACTGGCAAGTCAACATCCCCCAAGGGATCCTAAGCTGCCAGAGGTATGTCTGACTGCAAGCTTAGGCCCAATTGCTTGGGGAGCAGGCCTAAGCCAGCAGGTGGACATCCCCAGAGGGTCCCACACTGTGAGAGGGCACAGGCCGGGCTGAGGAACCCCCGAGTGCACAAATGTTTGTGCTCTGGGCCTCTAGTCTATCTTAACTAATAAAAGCGTAATATTAAAATTGACCATTTCTTCGGGATGCCCAACAGCCAATCAGAGCGACTGTATGAAAATTAACCCAGCCAACATGATGGCCGCCACTCACAGAGTAAATGGCAGCTTCCATTGCAGCAGGAGTGAAAGTGAAACTGTCTGCACACTGGCTCACTTGTCCTTGCCTGAAAGCAAAACATGTTTGCAACAATGTATAAATCATAGAATCCTCGGGAGCTGAAGGAAACAGCAGGCCGGGCCTGTGTCTAAAAGTAACATTGTGTCATTATAGAAGCCGGGAGCTGAAGCATAAAGGAGGCTTCTTATTAGGCCTCACCTTAAAGGAACAGCATCAATTATAGAAGATAAACAAACCCCAGAACCTGCATCCAGCCAGCCTTGCTGGGACATTGGGTCAATGGGAGCTGTGGGCAGCCTTAAAGCCCCTCACCCAGGCTGGTCAGGCACGCCAGCAGGTGGACATCCCCTGAGGGGTTCCAGACTGTGAGAGGGCACAGGCCGGGCTGAGGGACCTCGCGAGTGCACAGAGCGGCTGCAGGGTGTAACAGCGCAGGACCCAGGACCGGCGAGTGGGAAAGAGGCGGCAGGGGGTCGGCGGCCTGCTTGGCAGCTGCCCAGGACCTTGGAGGGGCATTGGGGAGCAGGAAAGAGGCATCAGGGGGTCAGTGGCCTGTTTGGTGGGCTTCCCAGGCCCCTTGCAGGGCACCAGGGAGTGGGAAAGCAAGGCGGCAGGACGGGGAGTGGGAAAGAGGTGGCTAGGGGTCTCGGCCTGCTTGGCGGCTGCCCAGGCCCTTTGCTGGG
>PVJC01020214.1:0-29433 GCA_004026665.1 Murina feae
GCCTTGAAGGAAGTCATACACTCAGGTCTCCTATTACCCTGTCCTCAGGTCTGCAAGTCTGATTCATCTACTCCAGGCTGCTGCTCTAGGAGGGTAGTTAGCTGCCTATAAATCACAATGAGTTGAGTAGGAGCCGCTACGGGGCCAACTCACAGAAGTGTTTTGTGCTAAGAAAAGGCAAGCTCGGATGCCTCCTGCAAAGTCGACCCATCAGTTGTTTCCCTCTGACAGATAAGTCTAATTGGTCTCGCCGTCTAAGCATACGATGATCCCTGGTTCTGAATAAATTTAATTTTTAGCAACCAGTGAGCATAATGCTCAGGCAAAAATTAAAATAATTTGGTTGAAAGGTAATATTTTTTAAAAAAAAAATAACAATTATAGCCCTGACTGGGTGCCTCAGTTGTCTGGAGTGTCGTCCCATGCACCAAAAGGGTTCAATTCCCAGTCAAGGCACATACCTAGGTGGCAGGTTTTATCTCAGGTGGGGTTGCATACGGGAGGCAACTGATCTCTCTCTCTCTCAATCTTTATCCTCTGGTACAGATTAAAAACAACAAAAAGTAATTATAAATGGTGCAAAGAAATGTTTTGGTTCCCTAAGCAGAAATTAGATATAGATAGATATAGATATAGATATAGATATCTTCTCTTTTAAAAATGTAGAAATGTAAATTCTAATTCTGCTGCTATAGTTTTCTGATTTCATTCTTTTCATCAAATCTGGTCTCTGTAGCAAACGACTGACTTTGGGAAAGTTACATAGTTTCTCTATATCTCAGTGTTCTCATCTGTCAAAGGGTATAATAATGGTAGCTATCTCATTGGATTTTTAAAAGTATTAAATGAGTTACTGTGGTAGGTACATGGTAAGCCCCAGTTACAATAGCCTGGTGAAACGTTAGTTTAAAATAATTCCAGAAAATGTTAGCTTTCCATATGCCAGGCACTATTCTAAAGCTTAATATATATTTGCTCATGTAATCATCTTACAAACCTGATATATTAATCTGTGTTTAGTATTAAGAATATAAGGCACATGCCTACCTGAAGTGGCTCAGTGGATTGAGCATCGTCCCATGGACCAAGAGGTCCCCGGTTCGATTCCCGCTCAGGGCACATGCCCAAGTTGCAAGCTTGCTCCCCTGTTGGGCAGGAGGCAGCTGATCGATGCATCTCTCTCATTGATGTTTCTCTCTCTCTCTCCCTTCCTCTCTGAAATCAATAAAAAATATATTTTAAAAAAGAATATGGCAGAGAAGCGAAGGAAACTTCAAAAGCTCACACAGTTAATAAAAGTCAAAACTAGTCTTCAAACCCAGGGAGACTGACTTCAAATTCAGCGAAAGCATTCTGCCTCTTAGTAAAATAGCACTCCACTAGTTTACCTGCCACTACTCTCGCCCCTTCTCTTAAAATTTACCTTACTACTAGCTGGAGCTTTCTTAACAGAAAACCTGATCCCATTGTTCGTTTACTTGGACCCCTTCAGAGGCTCTCCGTTTCTTGATAAGACCCTACTTACTACTGCATCTGTGTCTAACTCCTCAGTCCTATTTCCTAAAGCTCTGGCCCGGTATTTCATAATCCCGTGTATGTCTACGCACACACCTTTGCACTATTCCCGATGCTGAACACTTTAACCCTCTTCGTGTTTGGATAACACCTCCACTCTCTCTGGAATATGCTTCATTTAACTTGCTTCTCATCTTTTCTACCTTCGAAACTTTGGTCTTTAAAACTTGGCTCAGCTTTTATTGTCTTGGTCTCTTCCCAAAACACTTAATTAGTCCATTCCCTTTACTGCTTGCAGCAGACTGTATGTTCCAGAAATGACGGCCACATTACCTACCCCCATATGCAATTTTGCATCTGGACATTGCCATTGTCACCACTATATCAAGAGATGGGAACTATTCCTATATTCCCTTGAATCTGGTCAGACCCTGTGACCACTTTGGCCAATACAACATGGCAGGAATAATGCTTTAATTCTTCTCATTGTGGTTGTGATTTGCATTTTCCTAATGATTAGTGAAGTTTAGCATCATTTCATGTACCTATTGACCTCTCATATATCTTGCAAAAAAATGTCTGTCTGCTGCCCATTTTAATTAAGAGTACTTGGTATTTTTCCTATTGAGTCGTATAAGTTATTTCTATATTTTCAATATTAACACCTTATCAGATCTCTACGGTTTGCCAATAACACTTTTTATCCAGTTTGTCTTTTCTTTGTTGATGTATTCTTTGCTGGCAGAAGCATTTTACTTTCATGTCTTCCTGCTTGTTTTTTTTTTTTATTTTGTTGCTTGTACTTTAGGTGTCATAATCAAAAATTCATTTCCCAGCCTCAGGATAAGGAGCTTTTCTTCTGTTTTCTTCTAGGAGTTTCCTGGTTTCAGGTCTTTATTCCATTTTGAGTTATAAAAATTAGAGTCTAGTTTCATTTATTTAAGTGTGACTATCCAATTTTCCCTGAATCATTTATGAAAAAGACTGTCCTTTCTTAACTGAGCATTCTTAGCTCCCTTGTCTAATATCAGTTGGCTCTTTATGCTTGGGCTTACTGCTGAGCTCTCAGTTCTTTTACATTGGTCGATTTGGCTGTTTTATACCAGTACTATACTGTTTTGGTTTCTATAGCTTTATAGTATAGCTTGAAATCAGGAAGCAATATGTCTCCCACTTTGTTCTTTTTTTTTCTTTTCAGGATTGCTTTGGCTAGTTGGGGTCTTTGTGGTTTCATATAAATTTCAGAATTGTTTTTACTCTTTCTGTAAAAACTGCCATTGAAATTTGATGGGGTTTGCATTGAATTAATATTATTAAAATACCCATACTGTTCATAATTCTTCTAATACATGAACATGGGCTACCTTGCCATTTATTTGTGTCTTTGATTTCGTTCATCTTATGTCTTGTAGTTTCCAAAGTAGAGATTTCCTTAAGTATTTTACTGGCTTTGATGCTGTTCTTAATAATGTTATTGTTCGTTTCCTTTTAAGATAATTTGTTGGTGTATAGAAATGCTACTGTTTTTTGTAGATTAATTTTGTATGTGGAAGCTTTACTGAATTCTTTGTTTATTTCTATTTTTTTCTAGAGTCTCTAAGATTTTCTATGCAGTCATGTGTTGCTTAACAATAGGGCTACGTTCTAAGAAATGTGTCCTTAGGTGATTATGTTGTTGTGTGAACTCTTAGGGGCCATGTGAACAAAACAGCTTGAAATTAAACATGAGAGAAAATGATGCAATCAAGATACAGGGTAGACATGAAATGTGTGAGGATGCTGCTGGCATAACAGATATACGGTTTTACAGCTAACTTTTTTTATAAGTAGAAAGTATACTCTAAAATAATAAAAAGTATAGTATAATAAATACATAAATCAGCAAAAGCCATTATCATTATCAAGACATATCTGATCATTTGATCAAGTATCATTATTAAGTGTTATAGTAAATAATTCTATATGCTATACCTTTATACAACTGGCAGTGCAGTAAGTTTGTTTACACTAGCATCACCACAAACAAGTGAGTAGTAGATTACACTACAGTGTTACAATGACTGCAATATCACTAGACAAGAGGAATTTTTCAGCTCCAATATAATCTTTAGGACCACCATCATACATGAAGTCCATTGTTGACTAAAATGTCCTTATGCATCTTGTGACTATATAAAAATGTGTTGTCTGCAAATAGGGATAATTTTACCTCTTCCCTTCTAATTCTGATGCCCTTTTCTTTCTTTCTTGATTGCTCTGCAAGGATTTTCAGTACTATGGTGATAGTAGTTACCCTTCATTCTTTTTATTCTTTTCTCTTTTTGAACCTCTGACTCGATAATTTAAAATATCTTGTCCTCTACATCACTGATTTTTCCCCCCCTGTATGGTTGAGTTTGGTTTCGAAGCTTTCTATTATATTCTTCAGTTCTATCATTGTATTTTTCAACTCTAGGAATTTTTATAAATTTTTAATATATATTTATTGATTTCAGAGAGAAAGGAAGAACATCAATGATGAGAGAGAATCATTGATCAGCTGCCTCCTGCATGCCCCACACTGGAAATTGAGCCCACAATCCAGGCATGTGCTCTTGACCAGAATCAAACCCTGGACCTTTCAGTCCGCAGGCTGAAATTCTATCCACAGAGCCAAACTGGCTAAAGCAACTCTAGGATTTTTTTTTTCTTCATTGATTAAGGTATTACATATGTGTTCTTATCCCCAACTGCCTTCCCATCACCCACTCATGCCCTCACCCCCTGATGTTTGTGTCCATTGGTTATGCTTATCATGCATATAAGTCCTTTGGTTGATCTCTCCCCCTTACCCCTACCATCCCCTATCTTCCCTCTGAGGTTTGACAGTCTGATCGATGCTTCTCTGTCTCTAGATCTGGTTTTGTTCATCACTTTATGTTGTTCATTATATTCCACAAATGAGTGAGATCATGTAATATTTATCTTTTTCTGATTGGCTTATTTCACTTAGCATAATGCTCCCCAATTTCATCCATGCTGTTGTAAATGGTAAGAATTTTTATGTTTTTTATTGTTTGTTAAACTATGTTTTTCATGCCTGGTTTTCTTATCTTGGCTTAGCTATCTGTGACTTCTTGTAGTTCAGGGGTGGGGGAACTTTTCTGCCTAGGGCCATTTGGATATTTATGTCATCATTTTGGGCCATATAAAATTATCAACCTAAAATTTAGCCTGATGTATTTGGTCAAACATTTAATTAACTCATCTCTAATGCCTTGACAGGGACCAACCAAATGATTTCATGAGCTTTATACAGCTTGCCGGCTAGACATTCCCCACCCCTGATTTCCTTAAACTTCAAGAGAATAATTCTGAATTTCTTGTTTGATAGTTCATAGATCTCCATTTCTTTCAGGTCAGTTATTGGAGCTTTATTAGTTACCTTTGGTGGCATCTTATTTATTTAACTAGAGGCCCAGTGCACAAAAATTTGTGCACTCGAGGGGGAGGGTGTCCCTCAGCCTGGTCTGTGCCCTTTCACAGTCTGGGACTCCTTGGGGATGACCACCTGCTGGCTTAGGCCCACTCCCCAGGTGATTGGGCCTAAGCTGGCAGTCAGACATCACTCTGGCAGCCTGGGATCCCTCAGGGGATGTCTGCTTGCCAGCAGGGAGCAGGCCTAAGCTGCAGTTGGACTCCTTAGCACTGCTGAGGAGGCGGGAGAGTCTCCCGCCACCACCACTGTGCTGGCAGTTGTCAGCCTGGCTTGTTGCTGAACAGAGTTTCCCCAGTGGGAATGCACTGACAACCAGGAGCAGCTCCTGCATTGAGGATCTTCCCCCTGGTGGTCAGTACGTGTCATAGTAACCAGTCATTCTGCTGTTAGGGTCAATTTGCATATTACCCTTTTATTATATAGGATAGAAACCTGATGCACTGGTGGGGGCCAGCTGGTTTGCCCTGAAGAGTGTCCTGGATCAGGGTGGGGGGGTCCCGCTGGGGTGCCTGGCCAGCCTGGGTGAGGAGCTAATGGCTGTTTGCAGGCTGGCCAAGTCCCCTAGCGGGAACCCTCACCCCATGGGGTGTAGCCAGCCTGAGTGAGGGACTGAGGGCCATTTTCAGGCTTCCTACAACCCCTTCAGTGTGGGGGGGGATCCCGCTGGGGTGCTTGGCCAACCTGAGTGAGGGATTAATGACCATTTTCAGACTGGCCACGCCTCTGGTGACTCCTAGCCTCTCCTTTTTTTCTTTTTCTTTCTTTCTTTCTTTTTATTTTTAGTGCCTCCTTGAGCAGAGGCCAGGGTGGGCTATAAGCAGGTATCTTGGATTTATTTATCTTCTATAATTGAAACTTTGTAGCCTTGAGTGGAGCCCAGGGCCGGCCAGAGCAGGCCGGAAGATTGGCTTCCTCCATTGCTGGGGGCAACCCTAGCCTCCTGTTCACTCCAGCTCTGTGGCTGATGCCATCTTGGTTGGGTTAATTTGCATATTTGCTCCTGATTGCCTGGAGGGTGTAGCAGAGTGGCAGAGTGATGGTTAATTTGCATGTTTCTCTTTTATTAGTGTAGATTGTTTGTGATCCTTGATTCCTTACCTTGGTGTCTACACGTTTGGGTAAGTGGTATGCTCTCCCAGATTTTGCAGGTTTGCTCTGGGAGAGATAGTTCTTCACCAGTCAACTCAGTTTGTGTTTCTAGACATGTCTGCTCCCAATGTCCTTGGGAAGGTTAGGCCTGACTTCGGGTCTATTTGGAACAAGCCAACTGTTTGACCTCTGAGGTTGTTGCTATTAGCTGAGAACAGCTGAATAGGTCTCCTAGCTGGTTCCCTACCCAGTGAGGCTATATAATTGGCTTTATGTTTGCCTAGATTCTCTGGTCAGGCTTACTAGATGGTTGGGACTGGGTACTATACCCAGTAGTCAGTAGGCATATGAATTAGCTTCCCTGCCCTGGTGGGCCATCAGGATGGGACCCAGGCCTGTTTGGCGCAATGTTTGGGAACCTGAATCAGGCAAGAGTGTTCACTGAATTTCCTGGACACATAAGGCCACTTGTTTTTTAGTACTGATGGTCAGAGCCACAAGCTGTGCTTTCTGTCAAGTGCCACTGTAAGCAGGGCTGCTGTATGAGCTCTGCAGCTCCCCATGTGCTCTGGTTAGGTTTCCTGGTGTGGTAGGCAGAAGGCTGGATTTAGCAGTGAGGAGGCTATGAGTAGTTTCCCAGCCTCAGTGTAACAGGAGAAGCAGCTCTAAAGCTGGTGAAGCTCTTTGTTTCTTGTCTTAACTCGAGGCCACTTGCACCCCATGTTTCCTGGCTGATCAGGTCAGTTACTTCCTCACTGTTTCTCCTTTATATCCTTTAACTCCTCAAGTACTACATGATTCATCGTGTGATAGAGACTGATGGTAAAATCTACTTGTTTTTACTGAACAATATAGAACTTTGTATTCAGATATAATATTGACTTGTTAATTATTCTATGTGTGCATATTGACTCTCCAACTGCTGGGTTACAATTGGGATCTTTTTGCCTTTTGGTGCTTTTAAAGTAGATTGTAGCACCCTACCCAGTTTGGCTCAGTGGATAGGGCATTGGCCTGCGGACTGAAGGGTCATGGGTTCAATTCAGGTTGCAGGCTCAGTCTCCATGTGGGGGGTGTGCAGGAGGCAACCGATCAATGATTCTCTCTCATCATGGATGTTCCTATCTCTCTCTCCCTCTCCCTTCCTCTCTGAAATCGTAAAATCAATAAAAATATATTTAAAAAAAGGTATTGTAGCAAGTATTGAGCTAAACATGTAGAAATTATTCAGTTTTCCTGGGTTGCTTAAAACAAAAGAATGACTTTGAAAAATATATTATCAGGAAATGGTCTAGGGTTTGAGATTGTTGTGGGGTTATTTTAGGACAAATAGGGGTTGTAGGGGGGATGATTTCAGAAACTCAATTTACACTGTGTAGACATCCAACCTACTATTTTTTATTACTGTTTTAAGAATGAATAGGGTCATATACACTCATAAAATTTAAAGTGTCTCAGATTTATGTATGTTTCACATGCTTAAAGTATTAGTGAAAGAACCCCGCATATACATGAGCCAAATACTCAGACAATGAGGTGTCCACATGTAGTTCAGCTATTGTTACAGATGTGAGTCATGCACATTTGCTACAAGATGAGACTATCACATGTCAAAGCATATGCCTGTCACTGAAGCCAAATGCAGATAACATATGCTTGGAGGTAAAATATTTGTAAGTCTTATTGCTTATCAAAAATTAATGCGAGCAACTGTGAATGTTTACACTGGCTTGGATTTATAAACAGATCTGCAGGGTTAATTGGAGAAAATATTTTTGCAAAACAGTCAAGTATAGCCTTTTCAAGGTGAGATGATTCTTTCTGTACCTTCCCTCTGAAACACACATAACACATCCACCCATCCCTCTGCACACAAGCACTCACATGCCAACACATATTTATGGGGTATTAGAAACACTACTAACAGGTTCTCTCGATCAGAGTTTCTTTTCTCCACAGTGTAGGAGATTAATCATTAAAAGTTTACTTCTGGAAATATAATTCCATTGGAATAGAAATCTGTGTGTAAAGTTGAAATAAAAGCCATAAAAATAAACTATATGAATATTCACATAAAGCTTCCTTATTTATAAAGTATATTCATTTATAAAACCTTGTATAATTATAAGTAATCTAGCAGCAGATATTTTCCTCTTTATTGGACTAGTATAAGTGAAGGAATTGAGCTTCTACTAGGTAACGTCAGTTTCATAGTAGGTTTAGAAGGGGCCAGGCCTTGAGCCTTTCTCTGCTGCCTCCATCCCCAGCATGGCTTCCACTGCATGTAGCTGTTCACCATTAGTCCAGAGCGGTGTCGTATGAGAACACAGTTGGTGCTTCGTTGGGGTGACAGCTGGGATAGTTGTGTTTGACATCATCACTTCAATACCTGCCATTTGTGCAATTGAGGAAGAGAATGTTTGCTATAGAGAGATTTGGCTGCACCATCAGGGCATGCAGGGATGTCTCTGGTCCTGGGCAAACCAGATATTTGAGTAAACTTTTCTTCAAAGGTAATAACATGTCCTCTTTCTAAACAAACTTATCCAAAATCTGAGTACTCAATCTAATTTCAAAACCATGTACTTCATAGCAGATAGGTGGTGTGGGTTCTCCCTAAACTCCTCCATTTAATCATTACTCAAATCTTGACGATTCTATTTCCATGATGTCCATTATACCACTCTCGCCTCTTTATCTCACCTATCCTGCCTTAACTCAGGCCTCCATCTCCTCTCCTTGGCACTGTAGTTAAAGTCCTCTGACTCATCTCCTTGCCTTCACTTTTTCCTCTCTCAACTATACCTTGCATACTGACATGATAGTTATTTTCTTAGTGAAAATCTGATCACAAATCCTAAAAATTCCATTTGTTCAAGAGTTTTTCAATCACAGAAAATTCTAAGTTTTTTTCTAATTATGAGATCAGGAATAATCATTTTTTCTATTACCTATGCTTGTTTTGATGCCAAATTGTTTTCTGTACATATCATATGTTTTAGATCTTAGCTACTCTTTAAACCAGGTACCATGTAGGCTATAACACACACAGAGAGCTATTAACACTATTGGCTATTTCATTCTTAGTCTAGAACAGCACTGTCCAAGCCACATATGTAATGAAAAATATTCTAATAACTATATTAAGCAGAATTTTAAAGAAATTCATTAAATTAACAGACATCATTAGCTTTAATGGTGTTTTTACTGAACCAAATATATCTAATGTTTGTTTCAATATATAATCACTAAAAAATTATTAATGACACATTTTCTTTGTTAATATTAAGTGTCTGAAATCCAACAAGTTTTTTACTTATAGCACAACTCAATTCAAACTAACCCAAAGTCAAGTGCACAAGAACTCCATGTGACTATTGGCTGCATTTGGCAGCACAAAGCTACAACTCCTGTCTTCTTGTTGCTCCCTTCCGTGGCCAAATTCCCATAAAATGTCTGTCCTTGCTTTCTGACCACGACCACCATTCAATGTCTTCAACCCCTGAAGTCTGACTTTTGCCATACTTTCACTATGATAAAACTGAATTAATTCCATTTCCAACTTTTTCTTCCCCCCAACCTAGATCTTTTGGGTGGCACACAGCCTTCTCCTCTCCTTTCTTTGCTCCTTGCCTGAATACTCCTACTCATGTTCCAGAAATTGGGATGTATGTTTCTTCATCCGAGAAGATATCCTTGATTCCTGGTACCTGCCCATCTCAATCTATCACAAGATAAAGCACTCTATCCTTAAGTACCTGCTCTCATCATCCTGTGCTAAAATGTGAACTCTTGTCAGTTTTCTTTCTTAGCACATTTGGCCCATAGATTTTTAATAAGTATTTCGAATAAATAAATGGATAAGAGGTTGAATGGAGACATATGGCTAGCTGGAGACATGGATGGGTTCCCTAGCCTCTCTTGAGTATATGTTCTTTTCACTCTGATATATTGCTTCTGCACAAATTGCTCATAAGATGTCATCAGTCTCTTCTATCTTCTTGGATGCAACACATGAATTGTAAAAGGACATATTCAATTTCAAGTTATTTTCTCTGTAGCTCTCTTCTGAGTAACCAATTAAAGATAGTAAAAAAAAAAAAAACAATGAGGGATTTATGACTTTCTTGATTATTGTATCTGGCAAGCCCCTCTAATTGTATTCTGGGCTTCCTTAACATTACTGATGGCAAGGAGGAGATTTTATTCACTATTGCAATTCTCACAGGGCCCAGGACTTAGCTGGTGCCCTGTGATTGTATGGTGAACAGAATAATAAATGACTGCATAATGAATGAAAGTTTATAGTTCTAAGATATAATAGTTGATGAAAATTGTGCTCAAGAATCACTTTCTTAATGGAAAGCTAGGCAATGTCAACCTGAGAAAGCAGGTCATTGGGTTTGGAAGTTATAATTGCTCCGTGAAAGCATGAGAATACTGGGCTTAGGCTGTTACCCTGTGAAACCAACAATTCTCTGCAAATGTCCCTAAACTCAGAAAACTAGTCATTTGATGTGGCTTGGATGCTTAAACCAAAAGAATTAGCAAGGAAAAATAACTCTGTGTGAGAGTTCTGCTACTAATATTTATTTTATTTTTAAACTAATTTGGGGATTATAAACAGACGTAAGTAGGCATTCTCTCAGATATCTCTCTCCACATAAAATGTGAAACTGAAAAGGGAACTTGTTCAACCCGCCCTCTCCCCGCCCCCCCTCCCAATTGTGACTTCATACTATAGGTAAGCAAATTGGTGTCCAGAAAAGCCAGGTGATTTTTCCCAGAGCCACACAATTCTTGTGTCTCTACGGGGACTCCAAATTAAGTTTCCATGAATAAAACAACAGCAATGACAACCCACACCGAGGAGTTGCTATGCACTTGGAAGTAACTAAGCATCATAGCTTTAGGCCTCCTTTCCACAGTTGTAATTATTCATACAAAGACTGACGTTAACCTACATTTCTGCCAAGTTGTATTGGCATACACCAGGCAGATACTGCGCACCACATTTAGTTGTGGGTTTGGAGTGAAAAGGGTAACTAAAAATAGTGTGTGAAACAAACCACTAGAACTACCTTGTCTCCTTATTCTTAGAATCCCATATGAGAGTGACACATTTTAACATAATTATATTTAGTGTTTTCCCAAGTGCCCGCTGAAAGGAAAGAGGGGGGTGGGCACTGATGGGAACCTTAAAATTAGGCAGTTGCTTTGGAATAAAATTTGAGACAATGTGAAAGAGGTGACTTAAAAGATAATAAATTTGCAAAACAGTGCCCAGTGAGGTGGGTCTATGTACTCCAGCTCTCTCTGTTTCTCTCCATTCTGTAGGGACCAATGTAATTGACCCACACAGTGCTCCACCAGGTGTCCAGCTGTCACTTGAGCAGCCACAAATCCGCAATGAAGTCAGGAACAAATGTGTTTATTAGCATCTCTCTTTACTGCCATCCAAAACATTTGCACGGAAACACCCCCTTTACTCCCTGCCCACCTCCTCCATCTGCACGCTGCTGGCAAAAGGAAAACCTCAGCTGAAAACTCCCGAGTCCCCTACATTCAGCCAGCTTTCTGAGGGGAGATGCTGGCTTCTGGTATGGACAGCTCAGTCCCAGGGAAGGGTTACATGATACTGTGCAGGGTGCCAGGCTTCTAGGACAGAACTATGCAGGCCTGAACTCTCCTAGGAAGGTGAACGTATCCCCTAATGAGGTGCAGCTGACAGCCTGCAGTCACACGGCACTCAAATCCGTTGTCCTAATTTTCCCCTCTAATTATGATGGATTAGAAGAAGATGCACTCTCTCCTTTTTCAGGAAAAGCCTTGGAGGTCATCAAAGATCACAAGCATTTTAAAAACTTAGGCAAAACCTACTGAGGATAGTTAATGGGGTTTATCCTTCCTTGGCAGAGAAGCTAGAATCTTTGTATAAAATACTCAGATCTCAACCACTTCTCATTTTCTGATCATGAGACATAGTTTACGGATCAGATAACTTTTATTTTGCTAACATCTGACTGAGTAATTATAGAAGATAATAGTCACTTGAAAGAGATAATATTCTCTAGAAAAGATAGTCCGGTACCAAATATTTGGCCTCACTGATTGACTAATTGGACACACTCTTATTTGTTCACAAAAGGCCCCTCGGGAAATTTATGGATATTCAAAATATCCCTTTACCAATAGAAACTCGAGTAAATTAACCTGCCAGTCACCTTCACCATAAATTATACAGACTTTTTATGTGGGTTTATGATTGGCCTCTGGAGCCCCTAGAATCTCAGAAAAAGATCTAATCACATGGGCTGAAGGCAAAGACATGTAAGAGGATGTTTGTCTTCCTCGCTCTCTAAATGGCCCTAATCTATTAGTTCTGTGATGATTTTTTAACCATGAAGTTTTTGAATCAAATGATCAATTTGATACTGTTCAATTCCATTAACATTTATTAAGCATCAATTAGGTTCCTTTGCCATCTATGGCAATAAATAAGATAGAAATCTTGCCCTCAAAAAGTCTTAGCTTATGTAAAACTTTTAAATGCTTTTGAAATAGTTATAAAACAATACAATATTGTCACAAAAGGCAAAGACAAGTGTGCAAAGTCAGGAGGTACAGAAAGACAGAGAAAGACAGAACCATTGGTTTGGTTTTATTTGGAAAAAGAAATAGGGCTGTAATATTGAAAAATGAATTAACTCTTAAGTGGGAAAAGGGAGGAAACAGACTCAGTGGAAGAAGTAGAGTATTGTCAAATAAATTGAGCCTAATAGGGTAGAGAACAATGTTGTGTGGAGAATACGACTTTGTTAGTACTAAGTCATGGAGATAGAGTTGGTGCATAATATGGGCCTCTTCACAAGGAGGGCACAATATAATTTTTAAATACGTAATTTATTTGGGTTACATTGGTTAATAAGGTCATATAGGTTTCGACTGTACATTACAATGATACATGATCTATATGTTGCATTGTGAGCTCGCCATCCAGAGTCAAATCATCTTGCATCACCATATATATTTGGCTCACAGACATCATGACAGCCAAAGAACAGGTTCTTAAGTAGCTGAGTGCTTAAAATTTATTTGAGGAAGAATTATTCCAGAACATCTTTGAAATTGTTTTTAAGGCCATAAGCTCATATTTGTCTCATGGATTCTCTTAGCACCTTCTTGAAGTTGAAATGTGTGGAACGCTATTTAAAGTTGTACTGAAAGTAACCCAAATTCTGACCTTCTTAGACTTACTCTGTTTTTTCTGTACCTTTTATCTACCCTTCCTTTCACTCTAGGGATAATTTCTTTCATGTGGCACATGGAGATACAATTTGACTATAACCTGCCACTTCACTGAAAATTCAGTTTCTATTCCAGTTCTGTTCTTAAAACCATCTCATGCATAAGCAATCTAAGAAGTTGTATTTGAGTTACAGCCAAATGAAAACCTTAGGAATAAGCAGTTATCCTCCAGGAGTAACACACTGTTTCCAGAGGACTTCAGTTTAAATGCTAACATGTACCTTTGTTCAGT
The DNA here is from genome assembly GCA_004026665.1 of Murina feae. Lineage (NCBI taxonomy): Eukaryota > Metazoa > Chordata > Mammalia > Chiroptera > Vespertilionidae > Murina > Murina feae. The sequence continues at coordinate 13,623 of PVJC01020214.1, forward strand.
GAACTTTTTTTGTTGTTGTTAATCCTTACCCAAGGATATTTTCCCCATTAATTTTTAGAGAGCATGGAAGGGAAGGAGGGAGGGAGGGGTTGAAGGAGAGAGGGAGACAAAGAGAGAGAGGAACATCTATGTGAGAGAGATACATTGATTGTCTCCCACACATCACCCCAACTGCATCTGAGGATTGAACCTGCAACCCCTTTATGCCCTTGACTGGGAATCAAACCTGTGACCTTTGGTGCATGGGTTGACACTCTAACCACTGACCAACACTAGCCAGGGCTCAGGGAACATTTTATTGAATGGCTTCTCTGAGTCCTGTACTATGTCAGGAATTCTAAAGCACAAACCCATGACAACTAATAGTACTTAACATTTAGTACTCCCCTCCCCCCGAATGTGTCAATCACAGTAACACTTAGTCAAGGATTAATTTCATAGAATAGAACTTGAGAGCTGTAGGTGTGATTTATCAATGGTTGCTAAATATCTCCTACCAAGGGGCTACTACTAGCAGGAATTAATTATAAAGCTGGTGGGTACAGTTCTGTGGGGGCATAACTTAAAGTAGTTGGGGCAGTGGAGAAGGGACTCCTCAAGAAAATTATTCCTAATTTTATGTTTGACCTGAAGTTGGGTCTGCTCTCTGTCCTGTAATGGTCCATTCTATCTTACATCCAGTTCAAGGCCCAGGGTTCACACATATATCCTTGATATCTATCCCAAAGGACCCTATCTACCAGTAGCAGTAGTAAATATTACATTTTTAGAGACTGAGAACCTAAAGTTACATGCAGCTGGCAGAAAAGTTGGGAAGACCCTTCTGTGTGTGGTCAGGGAAGTCTACTCTTGCTTGGAGCAAAAATCAGGCAAAGGAGAGAATGGGAAAAGGGAAGGGGAAATTTTTCCTTCTGGGGTTTTCATTGCCAAAAAGGGAGTATCAAAATAATTTCAGCTTGATGATGAAGGGTGAAATACTCCAGGCAGGGAGCTACACAGCTCAAAGAGAATTAATTTTGTAGTTTGCTGCCAATTTTTTTTCTCCCTCATTTCTCCCGCACGGGAGAAATGCTTATGTCTTAGCCACATACCAGATGAATAAACTAAGCACATAGCCTATTGTTCAGAGCCGGGGTTGTGATCATCATCTGCTTTGGAAGACAGTCAAGGACTAATTAGGCATGTATCTTTCCCTATCCAGTTTTGACAATCTGGAAATTTGGTGGTAATATAAGGTGAGGTCTGCTGAAGTCGGTTCTTGAGTAGAAGAGACTGTTTTCAAGACTGAGAGCCTTACAGAGTTAGGCTTCTGGTATTATTTGTCCTTTTGTTTGCTTCCTGTCTCCATCATTGGTGATATTAAAATAGGGCTATTGGGGGAACATTAAAAACATTTCCCAGATAGTACTGTTTCGCATCAACAATCTAATTGCTAATACTTTCACGGGAGGGTCACCAACTTAGGGGTAGAGCCACAGAGGAAGGAATGCTTCTCTGTTGCTATATATCTGCCTGGAAGGTTGTAGACCATATGAGAAAGTTAGCCCTCCATTTTATTAAGAATGCCAGTAATCCAACCACACACCTCTTGACAGAGCCATTGGTGGTTACTTTGGTTATAACAAGTACTCTTCTCAAAATTGCTAGCCATGGACGAATGGCTTTTAGTCATTATATCTTCAAGTAGATTTTCAATTTATTGCTATTTCTCTTCTCCTTCTAGAACCCCTATGATGCAAATGTTGTTATACTTGATGTTGTTCCAAAGGTTTCTTATTCTGTCTTCATCTTTAAAAAATATTTTTTCTTGCCTTAGCCAGTGTGGCTCAGTTGGTTAGAGCATCATCTCCTGTGTACTGGAAGGTCATGGGTTTGATTCCCCACCAGGACACATACCCCAGTTGTGGGTTTGATCCCTAGAGGGTGTTCAGGAGGCAACCAATTAATATTTCTCTCTCACTTTGATGTTGTTTTTTCTCTCTCTCCCTTTTTCACTCTTTCTCTAAAATCAATAAAAATATATTCTCAGGTTAGAATTAAAAATATTTTTCTTTTTGCTCTTCTAAGAGGGTGTTTTCTGCTATCTTGTCTTCCAAATTACTGATTTGATCTTCTATTTCATCTAATCTGCTATTGATCCCATCTAATGTATTATTCAGTTTAGTTATTGTAGTCTTCATTTCTATTTCTTTTTTATGGTTTCTATTTCTTTGTGTAAGTTCATCAAACATTCTTTAAACTGTTTTGAGCTCTGAATCTGGTAGGTTGTGTGCATCAATTTTATTTACTTTTTTTCTGTATTTTTGTCTTATTGTTTTATTTGGTACGTTTGTCTTTTCATTTTGGCTGCTTTCCTTTGTTTTCATCTATTATGTAGGTCCACTATGTCTCCCGGGTGTCGCAGAATGGCGTCAGATAGTAGACACCCATGGTGCCAGATGGTACAGTCTCCCTGTTCACCTGAGCCAGGTGCTCCAGGGATAGTCCTTGTGTGAGTTGTGTGTCACCTCCTATTGTAGTTAAGCCTTGCTTGATGTCATATCAGTTGGTGGGTTTTACCCTTAGGCTGACTGACTGTGAGGATTGGCTATGACTATTGCCCTGAGCTGTTGTGTGGAAGCTGACACCACAAAGGGGGATTAGCTTTAGTGGGACTATGGTGCCTGCATAGTATGGTGCCTGTCACTGTGGTGTGTTACTTGCGGAGCTAAATTTGTGATGCTCTAATATGGTCTGAAGTTGGCCACTGGGTCTGTTGGTTCTGGAGCTTCTGGGATGAGCTCTGCTGCAAGTTAATGTAAGCTGCTGCCTACGGCTAGTCCAGTGCCATGTGGTATGAGCTATAAAGTCATCTGCCATTGGTAGCTGCCTGGGCTGGGTTTGGAGGTATCTAGGGTTGTCTATGATAGAAAATGAGGCTGGCTTCCAGCAATACCAGGCTTTTGTCTTTCTTAGCAAGAAATATGGGGCACCCTGAGACCTTGTAGTTCTTGTTTGCCACTTGTGGACCTTTGAGAGATTTTAGGAAAGTCTGCAACATGGGCTGAGGTTGGCCTCTTATGAGGAATAGCCACTGAAAGATTTTTAAGCTGGTGAGCAAGTTGGTTGGATTCAAGTCTCAGGGATTCACCAGGCTGAGGCATTGTTAGCCAGTTTTATGATGACTCAGATTTGGCACCCTCCTGCATTTGCAAGCTCTGTGGGAGGAAGGTTGAACCAAGGAATTTTAATCTGTACCTGCCAGCTGTAGGGGGTGGCGGGGGGGACTGAAAAAACAACAGTGGCACTTGCTGGCACTTCTGTCCTAGAAAGAGCTACCATTCCACCCTTACCCTGAAGCCAAATAATTCAGTTTCTCTCCATATGTTCCCGGTGCTTTTTAGAGCTGCCAGCCCTTTGTTGGCACTTAGGGCAAGTGTTTATGAGTGAGTGAGGTCTGTGCTGAAGCACTTTAAGAGGATGCCTGTGTCAACAGCAGCCTTCCCCCTCACCTCTGTGTTCTGGGATTCACACAATGGTGTCTTGCTCATGAATAGTTGTTCTTATGGGGCGGGGGGAAGCAAAATCAGGAATAACTTAGGTAACCATCTTAGGGATGTCACTCCTCTGTAACATTTTCATTGAGAAGCTAGGTTAGTTTATAATACAGAGGTAATAGCTTAGGAATAGCCAGATAGAAGAGATCACAGAGCAAGGTATACGGGGAAGAGCATGGAGCTTCCATTCCTTCTCCAAGCAGGTCACTCTAGCCACATGTTCACCAACCCAGAAATTCCCATTGGGTTAATTTTGATCAAGACAGCTTATAGGAAACTCTGGAAGAAGCAGGCCATCAACTCTGAGTCCAGGTCCAGTCTCTATGTTTGAGGGCTAAATGATGCTCATCCATGTACAGGAAAGACTCTCATCCTCCACAAGTGGTCTGTAGTGCAAGAAGGGTCTGTAGCTTGTGGGTCCACACACATGGAAGGGCACATTATAATTAGAGGGCAAAAACATGCCTCTTTAGAGGGCTGCTCGCCATTTACCAAGATGAAACTTTCCCTGTAGCTAGAGCAGCTCTTTTTGAAGAGTGCTATTGTATTCAACCCAATGTTAAGATTGTATCTTGAGTGACTTCTCCTGACTTTGCCATTGACCCTTATCACAGTTTTCTACCTTCAATCTTCTAATCCAAGGAATCAGCCATATAGACAGCTGTGATTATAATTAATGATGGGAAATAAAGACATGTTCACATGTCAAGAGTGGCTGCACACGGGGATTGACACATCCACAGGTTGATAAAGCAGTGCTATTTGGCAGAACTAGAGTCTGCTGACTTTGCACTGCTTCAAGTGTAGGCAGCAGCTATATCTCAGTTTCAGGCAGAAAGCATAGGAGACACAGGATTCCCAAATCTTCTGTAGAGGTAACTATTTCTTCATGTTCCCCTTGCTAGGTATAAGATATTAAAAGTAAAAGGGCAAAGGTACCAGTTAGAGCAATCTGACAACAAGATATATCTGTTTGTTCCTGACAATAAACAATAAAATCTTGAACAAATATGGAATAAGCTCAATAGATAATGTCACTATAGTTTAGAAAGATGATTAATATTAGTGGCTACACAGGTTGTAGCTGAGAGAGAAGACTAGAAACTGGAAAATGAGTTTCCCAAAATGGAAAGACAAAAAAGACATGTAGTAGTCACTAAGTCAAAAAGAGAAAGAATATTTGGTGTCATGTAGGCTCAAAATATGTTATCAAGAGTTTGTGTTTCTTCACTTAGCCCCAAAATAATATAAATTTGGGGTAAGATGTATAAATTTTTAAAACATTCCTTATATTCATTCTTTAAAAATTTTCCCATTTGTAATACATTGAATGCAGAGATAAGCTGTATTTTTAATTTTTTTTTAGAAGGTGCTTGATTTTTCTAGCTTGCCTAGGTCAGTGATTTTCAAAGTGTATTCCCCTGAAAAACAGAAGCAGCCATATTCTGAGAACTTAATAGAATTGTATTATTTCCAGTTCCACGGGAGGGCTACTAAATTTGAGGCCTGTCCAAGTTTGAGAACCACTAAACTGGTTTATGCTATAGTAATAATAACCTCCTAAATCTGAGGCATAAAATACCACATACTGTTTTAATCACTTATTTAAAGTCTACTAGGGAGCCTCTTCAGTATAAAACCTCTCCAAATAATGATTCAGAAATTCAAACCATTTTCATCATGTGCCTTTTACCATTTCAACATGAGGCTTCCAGGATCGCCAATACAAAGGAAGAGAGAGCGCAGGAGAGGTAGTCTATTCATGAATCAACTTGGAAGTAACACATCTCCAATCACAGTTCATTGGCCAGAATTTGTCATGTGGTCACTCATGTTTATAAGGAGAATATGGAAGAACATGGATATTGAGTAAGCACAACCCCTATTCAATGGATTTAGTAGCCAGTCTTTCCCTTGATTAGTATGAATATAAGAGGTTAATTCTTCTAACCAAAGTTTTCCTTATGGATTTTCTTCTTTCAGAATTACCCATTCCCATGGTCTACAGTCTAACAGATAAGTGTAAATTAGTGTCATGATATTGAATAATTTCCACAGTCTAGTGTCTCACTACTTTTCCAATTACTGCACTATACACAAATTTTCAGTATTAGCTTTCTGTTCACTAATGTCTTCCTTTTGCTTCCCCATGAATTCTTCCTGTGCAATGTGCTCCCCTCTTATTTCATAGCGACTCCCTATTCACATATTACCTTCCAAGACTGAAGTCAGCAACTTTCAGTGTGAATGTCACTTAGAAAGACTACTGCTCTAGAAATGACCTCTTTCTCCAGAAACCATGTCAACGCTATTTGACGTGGCTCCCTACATTATTGCTAATGGAACCAGAGTTACACATGTACCCATCTGGGACACTAAGATTTCTGTAGCAAATACAGAACTATATATTGTCCATAAGACTGAAAAGGCTTCTAGTGATTGTATACTTAGTGACTGCCCCATAAAACAATCTCTCAGTGAGATGTCAGTATGACGAAGTAGGTTCCTTAACAATATGGTAATATGTTTGGAGAGGAAATACATGTCATCATGCAAGGTTAAATGCTGGGAGGGCTATAGCCAGAACTGGTTTTGGTTCTACATTATCCAGATTCTTAGTGTTTTATGTGGAAAAAATCACACTCATTTTGGACCTCAGATTTAGTTCTTCATAAAGAAGAAAGTTTAATCCTAGAATTCATGGATTACTAATCCTACCTCTAAGGACTCTATACTTAACAATTTTATATATATAACATTTTTAGTCTAATATATTGCCTGTAATAAGCATCTCTGTATGTTCCATTTAAGTATTTTCATCCCAGAATCCTCTGTTACAGACATTGAAAACATCCCAGAATATTATCCACTAGTTCCCCAGTTAGGAGAGGAAAAAAAGCGTAATCACCCCCTTAAGTTAACAAAACCAAACAGTGTTAAAATCAAGTCTCCAGTCCTCGTCACAGAAACAATTCCTTTAATTAGGCTTTGCCATGTCACAGTTTGTTTGTTAGTCCATTATTTCTAGCCTAAGTTTCAGAGAAGAGATTAATCCATTAGGTCTTTTAATAAGTTTCTAGAAGTATCTGAGACAGATATAATTCTCTGAGGTTAAATAACTAAAATAGTGATTGACCTTCACCTTGTCAAATTCAGGTATAATTAATTCCTCAGAAGCTTATACCTAGGTTGCCCTATGGAGATTCATATATTTCTGCCCTTGGTCTAGACTTTATCTATTTAGCATTAATTGACTATGAATTTTGCCCACTTAGGGAACACCATCACCCAAAGTGAGGTTGATGAGTATATGCTTTCATTGAAAACTTTCCAAAAAATTGATTGGAATAAATTCAAGGTTATATACAGGAAGGAAATTACCTTTGCTATCTATATAGATGTTTTTCATTAAGTTTTGTTTTTATTTTATCTAGTTATAATTTTCATGTTTTTGTGATTCTTAAGTAGCCCTGTATTATAGCCCTGTATACTAAAAAGTAGACATAAATTATAGAAGTCTTTTTACCAAAAATAATGATTTTCCATAATCACAAATACAGAATTAAAATTAGACATTAAATAGAAACTTTTAAAGGAAAAAGAGTTGAAAGAATTTTTTTATGATTTTTAAATGAAAAATATATTGTACATAAAATTTTCAAATGACAAAAGTGAAAATATCCATGTTCATCTGAATATTTGCATCACCATGAGACTAAGATTGTTTGTTTAAATTACTTTCCCCAGTCATTTGTCACATGTATATGCTTTATATAATTGACAATTAAGACTATATGTAAAAAGTGTACTTTTTTTATTCCTAATATAAAAATTTGATATTTTTGAATTATATATTTTCATAATACTTTTAATTTCTATACTATGTCCCAATAGATGATGGTATCATAATTATTTTGCTATAATTAATTATGTATATTATTTTTTTTTTACTATTTTAACACAGAAAAATCAAGTTTTTGTATACTGATATCTTTCATTATCTTCTTAGTGTTCAGAGTTTTACTACAGGATGGGAAGATATAAACATTTTTATAACACATGGTATACATTGTCAAATTGCTTCAGAAAAAGCTGTAGGCTATATCATAAGGAAGAAAATCATTCTAATGTTCAGTGCTACCATATTTTTCATTAGACAAAAGCTAATATTAATATCATTGTTATTTTAATTAGTAGATTAAAGTGTCTAATTGTTTTGATAAGTTCCTTCATTAGATTTTCCTTTGTACAATGTTTTACTATTACTTACTTATCTCTTCTAGTGATTGATTGAGAGCTTAATGTTTTACTTATTAATATTGATGAAAGAATGTCCAGCATAGAGAAAAGCTTTATAAGAGTTTATCTGAGCCAACATTTTGTGGACATGCCCAGAAGCAAAATATCAATGGATGGAAAAAATGCTCCAAAGAATGGCATTTCTAAAGCTTTTTATACATTAGGATCAAAGGAGAAAACAAAGAGGATTACATGAAATTCATTGTCTGTAGATTAAAGGGGCAGGATAAAGCAAATGGAGAAACATACTTTTATATCGGGCGGGGATAGAGTACTTAACACCTATAGTCCATGGAGATAGAATGTGGGCAGTCAGGTGACAATGAGGTTCTGTGGTCTTGTGCTCTGGTGCCTGGGGTTGTGCCTTCAAAGAGTCTGGAAAAGAAAACTACATTGATATTTTAAAGATTTGTTATCCTAGAAGTATGAATAGGCAGTGCTCACGTAAGGTAAAGAGTGACCTTTATCAAGGGAGCTACAACCTTATGTTGTGACTACCCACGACGACCTGCTTAGTTACCAATTCATGTTCAGACCATCCAGTGCTGTAACTTACTTTTTAAGGCTATGGATAACATAGCATGGCAGCAAGTGTTATCACTTTCAATCACAGAGTTTGTAAGGCCTGCTCTTGGGGTTCCGTGTGAGCTTGTCCGGGTTAGTAGATGTCCCCTTTTTTGCTCACATCACTATTATAACTATTTTACATAATAAAATAGTGTCTTCTGTTTGTCATATTTACAGTAACTAGGTTTGAATGTGGTTTGCCAATTTATTTTGTAGGAGAAATTAAGGGAATTTCAGATGCTTTAAGTCAAATGTATCTACATTTTTTTAAAACATATTTTTGGAATAGTCGTCCCCATTTTACTTGACAGACCTTATCTCTAACTTATGTTTTAAATGATGAGTTCCTTCCATGAACTGATTTAATATTTAAATTTCTATCTGCATTAGGGTTCTCCAGAGAAACAAAAAGAGCTTGATTTTTAAGGATTTGGCTCATGTAGTTGTGGGTCTCTCCCACTCTATACCAGGAAGAGGTTGACCCAATCTCTAGAGACTCTTATCAACAGACAAAGCATCAACTTAAATCTGCATAGCAACCAGACTCTCATTTACTGTGCTTTGCCTGACAGACCCCCATAACTGGCTCCCCCCTCACATTTTATTTTGTCTTTAGCTGAAGATAGGTAGTATTTAAGGTGGTGGCTTGGGCCATGTGGGTGAGTTACTCAAGTATACAGGAGGCATACATATTATTAAACTTCTGTTAATCTGCCTTTTATTTCAGGGCAAGGGGTGGGGAAGGGTCTCAGCTAAGAACCAAGAAAGATAGAAGAAAAAAAATTTTTTTTTCTGTCTTCTACAGTTTGGCAACTTATGATGAGACCTGCTGAGACAACCTACTCATTCCAGAGCCTGCACATGGGATCCTGGCAGAAGTCAACAAAGGGTAAGAATTCTTCCAAAGTCGGCTCTCTCAGCTTTCACTCTGCAGTGCCCTGTTAGGAGTGTAGGGAAAAAAAATTAATATTCATCCTTTCCAAATTTAGAGACTATCAGGAGAAAATATTTGTGTAAACTAGTCCTGTGAGAATAGCTGCTCTATTCTTACAGGCTGGGGGACGTGGAAGCTGCTCTGGTCAAGATTTATTATGAGGTCTCCTGTTTTCTATTTGATGTAAGAAACATCCAAACCTGTAGAGAATTTTTATAAGAGGTTATTTGAACAAAACTGTCGACATATGCCAAGAAGCAAGATCTTAGATGCTCCAAAGAATAACATTTTTTTTTTTGCAGCAGCAGCTTTTATGCTTTTGAAACTAAGGAGTGAGGTAAGGAACATTATGAAGAAGCGGGGACGGAATGAAACATGATTATATGCTTTCTTGAGGGCGATTCCTTTTACAGCTTATTTCAAAGCGTGCTAACCTAGATGCACCGAAATAATGGACAGGGCTTTCTTATAGAAAAGACAAATCTTTTACTGAAAAGTTTTATGCCTGGGGCATGACGAGCCATCACGACCTGCCCAGTTAGGAATTGATAATCAGATCACACTGTGAGATTACTTCCATAGAACCTCTGCCATCCTGCCCCCCGCCTTTTTAAACCCCATATTGATGCTTTTTTTTCTCCCAGAAATGGTCATTGTTTTCTTTTCTCTGTCTTTGCCATTTCCTAAGGAGGAGAACCATAGGCTAGATGGTTTCTTTTGTCCAGTTCGACAGCTTGAGAGCTGGGCTTTGTGACCAGTGAGAATACTGTCTCTGGTCTCTGCCATCCAGACGCATTCATCTGGTGGACATCTGAACAGGCTGGGGGAAGTGGGAGCAGCAGTTTCTTTGTTTCACTATGTCAGCTCCACCTTCATTGTCTTGTTAAGGCTGGAAACCTTCCATTTCAGTAACAGCTCTCTGGCATCACAGATTAGTGGGTCTGTGACTTGAGCACTGTGTTTCATGTTCTCAGAGAGAACCAGACATGCCGTTTTCACTACCATATTCCTCCTGCCTGGGACAAGAAGGTTTTTCACTTGTTAGGCTGACTCTGGAAGCGAGCTTTGTGGATCTTATGAGGGCTGCCCTTCTGCATCCTCTTTTGAGATGCCTCTTGTATCCATGGCGAAGACATTAAAAGGCTTAGTGTTTTGAGTCACTCTTAGTGTTCTGAGTCAATGGTCAGATGAGAATCCTTTGAATTCTATATTTGGGAGAGAAAAAAATTAGCTCTCATCCTAAACAACTGTCTTATTGGTAGCTCTCATCCTAAACAACTGTCTTATTGGTAGCTCTCATCCTAAACAACTGTCTTATTGGTACCTATGATAAGACTAAACTGAAAATAGCACACAAAAAGAGTATAGTCACCAGCCTTAGGGATTCCCTTAACAGGATAAAATTAGATTTTTTTGGTCTCCACTTAGTGAAGATTCTACCAAATTCAGAGAAGAGTTAGATGATTGGTGGTCATTAACAACTACCTCAAAGGCACCTTGACAGCCTGCTATCAGGAAGATTCTTCCTACTCATGACTGCGATTATCAGACAGACCAGATGACCCCCCTGGGGAAAACCCCTGGTAGAGGAAACAAATGACCAGAGTTTCTGCCAGGACCACCTTCAAGTGATCAAGAAATGGGCCATCTAGAATCCTATATTTAGGGCTGATAGCAGCAAAAGTAGAGGCCATTACTCCCTGTGGTGAATTCGTCTTAGTTGAATTGCGCACTCAGAAAAAGGAGAGAACTTAAAGCCCTTTCTCGATGCTTAATACAGATTCTACAAAGCAAAGCCATACTGTAGCAGACCCTAAAGCTCTAGAAGACAGAACATTTTTTTATTTCTTTTTTAGGTGGAAGTTTTCTCCCTGAGATAATGTAGTTGGATGGCAAGTCTGTTTCTTGATACCATTCAGGCTGCAATCCAATTATTTGTGGACTTACAAATCTTGAAGTTAGAAGTATGGCCATAAGCAATTCAAAGCCCCATTTATCCTCTTACCAATCCCAAACCCTCCCTATTCCTCTTAATGCTTATAGATATTATAAAGGATCAGAACATTGGAAGCAAAATTATTCTGCACTTAAGAAAAAGAAGGAAAGAAATTCAAAATTTACTCTAGATCTCTGACAATAAGTAAATATAATCCAAAAGTTCCTAGAATTATACATGGCTAAAATTTTACATTAGTAGCTATAAGATCTCTGCATCAGCCATGTTTGTGTGTGTGTGTACATATGTATATATTTTATACATATGCACTGTGTTTCTGCCTCTGGATGTTATTGCCAAAATTAATTTGTAAAATACACTATTTAATTGTCTTTAAAAGGGCTTATCAGATTAAGCATTTCCAAACTCAGAAATATAAAAACTCAAATGTTTTTCAAGTTCATGTGATCTGAGCTAATCTTTGGTAATTAAAGTTTGTTGGTTTAACTAAAATGGACATACCCGCAAGGTTTATTAGCATTAAATATAACACAGACATGCATCTTTTATTCTATCTGGGTTTTCTAGTCAAGTAAGTTCATGTTATATCTTTTACAAAATTTGTCAGTCAAGAAAAATAGCTTGGAATGATGGCTGACCTTGTCTCAAACATAATTGTGGTGCAAGTGATTTAGATAGATATAGATATAGTTGAATAAGAGTAAACTTTCCAGCAATGATTGTTTTATGGTATGTCCACTTAAAAGCACTTTTCCAAATTTCTTTGGGAACTTGAAAGTTTAGTTTTGCAAAGGTAAGTTAAATGAAGGAAATTCATTGGCTATCTAGATGATTTTCAAATCAGATAAAATACTGAAAATTGATTTTTGGCTTTTATTAGAGAGGAACTAAAGATACATGGGTCTGTTTGAAAATATGTCCTGTGCCACACTGAAAGATTGAACTGAGAAGCAGCATGTTTCTAGAAATCATAAAATAGATTAGTAAATTTGCCAATATAAAGAATGCTGGTATAACAGTCACAATTGCTTAGTTTTCCCTAAAATTAAAGACTGCAATTAAAACTACTAGAAATATGAGAAAACTGTATTTTAGAGTAAGAAAATATGGAAATGCATTTTAAAGGGAAGTAAAACTGGTTATTTCAGAATGGGAAAAGGACAAACTAAATGGGTACAGGAAAAGTTGGAGAGGAAACATTACCTTTTGTGACTCAGTTGGCTGAAATTGAATGAATTATTATAAGTATTTTAAAAATAAGCTTTAATAGCTATATTGTACTTAAGTAAAACAAAATCATATTTTACATGATAAAAGGATAAGTTTAATGGGACTATTGTTTGGTTCTTTATAAGATTACAAAAGCTTTGTATCTTTTAAATAATCTACCTAGAAAGCAAAGATTTTCTGCTTTATCAAAATAATCTCCTGTGCTTCACATTGCCTTTAATATCAGGCTTTTGGTTATTGAGGGAAATTCAGTCTTAATATTATCTAAGTTTTCCTCACAACTTTGTAACCTTTGTAAAATCTTTTATTTTCACTTTGGTTAATGGATAATGAAGTATTGTTTCACAATGATCTGTAATGCTTTTTAGTCAAAGTGTCCAAAACTTGATATTTTTAACAAATTTCCCAAAATCAAATTCTAAATGAAGTTTTCTTCTTGACCTTTAATTAACTTGGGATTTTACAGAAAGCCCATAGAACTTCTCCTCATAAAAGAAACCTTACACTAATTAGGCTTATGTGACATATGTTAAACTATATGGGAAGCAGTCACTAAGAAGTAATTCTAAGTCTTTCAAATATTGTATTTTTATAGGTATATGTAATCAGTGTTCAAAAATTGTATGAAATTCTGATATAAGGTATTCATCACAATTCTAATAACTTGGAATGTTGTACGTTACAGAAATAACCAAATTTCTTAGACCATTGAATTGTAAGAACAAAAATCAGATCTTTAGTCATGACAAGTCTTTTTGTCATTTATAGACAGTTACATTTCATTCTCAGAGATTCATGGAAAGGATTCTGACAAATGGTATAGTGCGGGTTTCTGATAACTTTAAGATCATAAAATTCACCAAGAATTTACAAAACTCTAAGAGAAAAAACCGAATTTGTAAAATTGCTGACAGAAGATCCCAAGTTCACTAGGAATCACTTCTTTATGTAAATAGGACACAATTTAAAGCACTGGTTGTAGTTCATTCCATTTCAGCCAAGCCGCTATCAAGGCTTTGGCTGGGATGTTATATTTGAGAGTTATGTGCATAGACTCAGATATGAATGGCTAGACAGCTTTAAGGAACTGAGGTTGACTTTATGGAGCCGAGAAAGCCCCTTGCAAAAGCAGCCTGGCACCTGGCTTACATGGATTCCAGCAACCCTACCAGGTGAGTAAAGAATATCACGTCCTGGCATTCCCAGGAACCTTGAGATATTTTAGGACCTCGAGGAGAGAAGAATTCATCCAAATGGATCGGCGTTGTAGGCAAAGGCTAATGGTAAGTACTTGGCTTGAAAATCTTCTAAGTGCCAGTAAAGCAGATTGAAAGAACCTTTATGGTCAATAGTTATTCTTGCTACAATTATATAAATAATACTTAAGCTAAATTTATTGACACCAGACTTACCTTGCAAATGAATTCATTTTACTGTTGTATATCTCTGGTAGAAATGGAAGTGGTTGTGGAGAGAAAAGTTATGCTTGTACTTTTTTAGATTAGATTCTAGTGCTGTTCAGTGTCTATATGGTTTTAAATTATGCTTATAAACAGGACTGGATCTTAAATTCTTCCAGTTCCCTCAAGTGTCTGGCTGTGAATTTCCAAACTAACATATCTAATTTTCTCCCAAACTTTTGACTTTCAATCATTAAGGAAAAACAAACAAACAAAAATAGCTCTCCCAGAATCCCTGCAAATTGATGGGAACAACTTGATGTAAACCTCAGAGATAACTCACATTCAGATAACCATTCTGCCTAGTATGTGGCTGCTCAGAAAATTTACCTTAGTACCCAAGGACATTAACCCTACCAGACCTGAGGCCCTGAACCTAACTGTTCCTTAAACCACACAAAGTCAATTCAAGCACATGGGGTCAGACATTTGCAATGGCTAACCATGAAGTTTGACCACAATTGTTTGTGATGCACTTTTTTTTCGTGTACTAGGCAAAGTACCTAGGCAAAGGGGTATAGCGGCAGATTCAGAAATTACCGAAAAATCGGTAATATAGCGGTCTAGTAGGGTTAATTAGACATTCAAACTGCAAAAATGCTTTGAGCTCAACATCTAGAAGTCTAGAATGGCTGTCCTCAGGACCAAGACTAGGGTTATAGTCTACTCCAACATTAACCTTTGTTTTTCTTAAGAGTAAAAAGCATTTCTATCTAAAGTATCTGATTATTTACACCACACAGCTATATTTAAAAGACCACCTCCTGAAATGAGACACACACTGTTTAACTAGACCCACCTATTCTAAGAACAGAAAGATAGGTTTAATGGGACATAAAGAAAGCACACCTAACACAATCAACACAACTTAAAATAAACATGTGGGAAGACATCAAACTAAAAAGTTTCTGTACAACAAAGGAAACCATCAATAGAGCAAAAAGGTGAACTACTGAAAGATATATCTAATAAGGAGTTTAATATCCACAATATATAAAGAACTCATACAACTCAACATCAAACACACCAAACAATTCAATTTAAAAATGGGAAAATGACCTGATCAGACATTTTCCTATAGAGCATATACAAATGTCCAGCAGACACATGAAAATATACTAATTATCAGGTATATGCAAATAAAAACTACAAGAGGTATTACTCACACCTGTCAAATGGCTATTATCAAAAAGACAACCAAGAACAAGTGGTGGTGAGATTGGAGAGGAGGGATGATAAACTAGTGCAGCCACTATGGAAAAACAGAACGGATGTTCCACAAAAAATGTTTAAAAGAGCTGTCCTATGACCCAGCAATTTCATTTCTGGGTATTTATCCAAAGAAAACAAAAACATTAATTTGAACATATATATGCACCCTATGTTCATTGCAGCATTATTCATATACTGAAGATATCGAAGCAATCTAGGTATCCATCAACAGATGAATAAAGAACTTGTGGTATATCAATACAATGAATTATTACTTGACCATAAATAAAAAGAATGCACTCTTGCCATTTGTAACAACCTGGATGTACTAAGAGTATTATGCTAAGTGAAATAAGTTGGGCAGAAAAAGACAAATACCATATGATTTCAATTACATGTGGAATCTATAAAACTAACCAAATGAAACAGTCTCATAGATTAAAAAGGAAACACACAAAACAGATGGCAGCCAGAGGGAGACGGGTGGGAAAGAGGATTAAGAAGTACAAACTTCCAGTTATAAAATAAATTAGTACAGGACTTCTAGTCAGTAATTTACTCTAATAAAAGAGTAATATTGAAATTGACCATTTCTCTGGGATGCCTAAGCCATGCC
>PVJC01020215.1:0-29395 GCA_004026665.1 Murina feae
TTCCCCACCTACCCATGCACAAATTTCGTGCACCAGGCCACTAGTTGAAAAATGAAAACAAGAAAAAGTAATTCTACCAGCACTCAGAATGGATGATGATGGAAACTGGCTCTGGGAGGAATAAACAGACGAAGTCCTAGGTGCTTAATAAATGTTAGATATTTATTATTATTGTTGCTAATTATTAGTAGTAGTATCATAGATATTTATTTAAGGGGAAATATATTCCTGTTCTGTAGAGCTCACTGCTTGCTCATTGTGGTAGCTACCAGCTACATGAAGCTATGCAAACTTAAAGTAATTAGAATTAAATTTATTATTTTAAGATAATTAAAAAATAAGAATACACATCTGAAAATTCATCTAGTATGAGTCATTATGCTGGATAATGATAATATGATAGGATTTCTAGGCATGTTTATAAGGGATTTAAAGCATCAAAAATATTAATAAAATAAAAAAAGAAAAGTTAAAATCAAAGTTTATGTCTATAAACACTTAAAACAACACTTGCCAAATACTACTACCTCAAGAAATGGCATCAAATATTATGCTACATGATCCCCAATGTCAAGATATGTCATGTTACATAAAGGAAAAAGTAAGTATATTTATATGTTCTTTTTTTCCCTGGTAGTTTGTTTTTTTAATTATGGTACACAACATGGGCTTAGGATTCACATTCTTAATGAAAGTGGAGGGTTGTTTGTTAGTACTCACTCTTTCTGGATCTTTTAAATTGGTGAGGAACAGCCTAGTTTGATTTCCTAGTGGGCCAAGCTGATAAATGCTACTGACAACCACATTCCAGTCTCCATAATGGCTGCACCATTTTACATTTCTATCAGCAGTGAAAAAGGGTTCTTTTCTCTCCACAACTTCTCTAGCACTTGTTATCACTTGATTTGTTGATGATATCCATTCTAACAGGTATGAGGTGGTATCTCATTGTAGTTTTGATTTGCATTTCACTGATAGCTAATGAAGTTGAGCACCTTTTCATATATCTGTTAGCCACTATATGTATTTTTGGGAGAAGTGTCTGTTTAGGTCCTCTACCCACTTTTAAATTGAATTATTTGTTTGTTTGGTGTCGAATTGTATGTGTTCTTTATACATTTCAAATATTAACTCCTAGTCAAAGTTGTTGTTTGCAAATGTCTTCTCCCATTTGCGTGGTTACATTTTTGTTGGCAATTTCTTTTGCTGCGTAGAAGTGTTTTAGTTTGATATAGTCCTATTAATTTGTTTTTGCCTTTACATCCCTCACTTTTGAGGTCAAATTTATCAAATCTTCTCTAAGACTAAGGTCCATAAGTTTAGTACCTGTGATTTCTTCTATGTAATTTGTTTTTCAGGTCTTATATTTAGGTCTTTGATCCATCTTGAATTGATTTTTCTATATGGACAGACAGTAATCTATTTTCATTCTTTTGCATATAACTTTCCAAGTTTCCCAGCACCATGTATTGAAGAGGTTTTCTTTTCTTCATGGTATGTTATTGGCTTCTTTGTCAAAAATTACTTGCCCATATCCATGTGGGTTCATTTTTGAGCTCTTAATTTTGTTCCATTTGTCTGTGTGTCCGGGTTGTTTTTTTTAAAACTTGTTTTTACTGTTTCTGGGAGATCATTTGCATTTGGGAGCAGTTAACTCCGAACTGTTCCCATTTCCATCTTTTAAGAAACTTTGGAACATATCTCCTTTTATACCAGAACCAGTATCTATAAAGTGTGCATGGAATTCTTGAAATAGTCTCATGTTCACGCCAGAGCCAGGCATCAGGGGAGAAGCTAGAGAAGCTGAACCTCCCAGCTGTCCTGGTGCTGAGAGTCCCAGAGCCTGAACACCTGGACCTGTGCCGGCATCTATCTCCACACACATATCTGTACACATCAGAGGCTATATTCTGAGACTCCATGTCAGAAAGATTCCTCTGCAAAACTGTATATTCCCTCAACTTTTCATCTTAGAATCCTTCTCCTCCTCAACCTAGATGTTTTTCTCCTTTCTGCAACAGCCAAGTAGTGTCATCTCACCATTTCCTGGGATCCCAAGGCCTCTCTGTGTCTTACAAATATCCTACTTCAATATCTCACTCTCAGGCTTGCTTCTGTACCATCCAAATAAGGATTAAATTCATCTCTTCCAATGTATCATGGCTATTAGACTTTTTAAATAATCCAGTATGATATTTGACTATAAAAATATTTTTCCCCCAAAAAATGTGATATACACATTTCATACTAGTCAAAAAAGATATACTGGGGAGGTGTTTGGGGGGAATTAGCATGACAGTTTCCTGAGGTCTCCCTGATAGTGTGCAAAGGAGACACATCCAGATCACAGTGCTACACTCAATAAATGCATGATCGATGAAGATGAGTGACACAAGGCAGATATAAAGATTAAAGAGATCTGAAAATTTTACCAATTGGCTAAAGATAGAAATAAATGTAACTTACTTGAGGATGGCCTTTCGTTTATTGATGACAAAGGCTGAAAGAAATCTGGCCCAATGCTTTCTATCCTATCTAATAAAAGACTAATATGCAAATTCACCAACACTCCAACACACAAGATGGCTGCCCCATGTGGACACAAGATGGCCGGCAGGAGAGGGCAGTTGTGGGTGATCAGACCAGTAGGGAAGGGCAGCTGGGAGGGACCAGGCCTGAAAGGGAAGGCAGTTGGGGGCAACCAGGCCTTCAGGGGAAGGCAGTTTGGGGGAACCAGACCTTGCAGTGAAGGGCAGTTGGAGGGGACCAGGCCTTCAGGGGAGGGCAGTTGGGGGCAACCAGACTAGCAAGGGAGGCAGTTAAGGGTGACCAGGTTGGCAGGGGAAGGCAGTTAGGGGCAATCGGGCTGGCAGGGGAGCACTTAGGTGTCAATCAGGCTGGCAGGGGAGTGGTTGGGGTAATCAAGCTAGCAGGCAGAAGCAGTTAGGGGCATTCAGGCAGGCAGGCTAACAGTTGGGAGCTAGTAGTCCTGGATTGTGAGAGGGATGTTCAACTGCCGATTTAGGCCCAATCCCACCAGGATCCCAGATTGGTGAGGGTGCATGCTGGGCTGAGGAACACACATACCCCCCATACATAAATTTTGTGCACCAGGCCTCTAGTGTAATATGTGAGATGTACATCACCATTGGTTGAGGGAACATATAGACTTTATTTAAACTACCTTCTTTTTTTTCCCCAAAAAAAATCTGTTGCATTAATTACCTACATTTGTAGGATTAAAAACTACATTCTAAAAAATGTAGTTCCTGCTTATTATTTATAAGACAAGTAGAGAGGCCTTGGGTTCCCAGGAGATGGTGAGGGAACACTACTCGGCTATAGCAGAGAGGAGGAAAAACACCTAGGTTGAGGAAGAGGAGGATTCTAAGAGAAAATGTTGAGGAGATGTACAGTTTTGCAGAGGAATCTTTCTGACCTGGAGCCTCTGAATACAGCCTCTGGTATATACAGATGTATGTGTAGAGATGCCCAAATAAGGTGTAGGTGTCCAGGTTCTGATCCTGAGGGAGGTATTGAATCCAAAAGAAGATTATATGCATTAGATATAAAAGGAAAACAAACAAAACACACACACACACACACACACACACACGGCTTAAAAACTTGCAGGTTCAACTTTTGGAAGAAATTGCATTGTACAATTATGCTTTGATCATGGCTATTTCTCAACTCAAATAGCTAAGAAAATAAAATACTATACAAATAAAAGTTGAAAACACTCAAAAAACATGACAGGCATCTCTATAGAATAACACAGAAATAGAAATACAAATAAAAAAGCAGGTGTGAAACAGGAGACCTGCTGGACCCAAGGTCTAGATGAAAATAAGGTAGGGAAGCATTCGTAACCTGTGGCTAGAAGGCTAAAAATACTACTACAAATCTTCTCCCCCAGTATTGACACACATACACATAAAGAAAGATAGCAAAGATAAGCTTACTTGTTGGAACCAGAAAACTGAGTAGATC
This sequence comes from Murina feae, assembly GCA_004026665.1. Lineage (NCBI taxonomy): Eukaryota > Metazoa > Chordata > Mammalia > Chiroptera > Vespertilionidae > Murina > Murina feae. The sequence goes on from PVJC01020215.1 coordinate 3,994, forward strand.
ATCCCTGCCCCTAACAGAGAACCAAAGAAGTAGTTGTTCATATTGTTCTAGAATAAAGAGGAAGTTTACAGCCAAGAGAAGTGTCCTGCTGGCTTCTTATTCCTATGGGAATGGGGACCCCAAACCACCACTGCAAAACACTGCCCTGATCTTGGGGTCCTGGGAGGAAAAAGGGGAGGGAACTACATAGCCACTAGACATAAGCATGGGAGAGGGAAAGCAAAAGAGAAAAGTCTTATTCAAGATGAACCTGCAAACCAACATCCCAACAGACATGAGAAACATAATAATGAAAAATGTCAGGTAAAATAAATCAAATTAGATTTTTTCACCCCAAATGAAATGAAAATAAGAAAGAAATCTGAAAATGACATCTAATCTAATAAAAGAGTAATATTGAAATTGACCGTTTCTATGGGATGCCTAAGCCACACCCACCAGCCAATCAGAGTGGCTGTATGCAAATTAACCCAGCCAAGATGGAGGTCGGCAGTCACAGAGCTAGAGTAAACAGGTGGTTTCTGTTGCACCAGGAGTAAACTGTCTGCCTAGGCTGGTTGGGCCTCTTTCTGCTCACACAACATACTTGCAATTATAGAAGCCATGGAGCTGAAGCAGACAGGAGGCTTCCATTGCACCAGTGATGGAGGAAACTGCCTGCCTAGGCCAGCTGGGCCTCTCTCTGCTCAAGGCAACATTCTTTCAATTATAGAAACCACGGAGCTGAAACCAACAGGAGGCTTCATTACCTGCCTAGGCCTGGGCTTAAAGCAACAGTGTATCAATTATAGAAGATAAATAAACCCCAGAAACCTGTTCCCAGCCAGCCTTGCTGGGACATTGGGTCCATGGGAGCTGTGGGTGGCCTGAAAGCCTGAAAATGCCCCTCAGCCCGTCACCCAGGCTGCCCAGGAACCCCAGTAGGGGCCCAAAACCTGAAGGGGCCGTGGGCAGCCTGAAAACAGCTCTCAGACCCTCACCCAGGCTAGCCACATCTCAGTGGAGTGAGGGTCCACACTGGGGGGCTTGGCCACCTGCAAACAGTCATCAGCCCCTCACCTAGGCTGGCCACACCCCAATGGGGTGAGGGATCCCACTGGGGGGCTTGACCAGCCTGCAAACAGCCATCAGCCCCTCACCCAGTCTGGCCAAGCACGCCAGCAGGTGGACATCCCCTGAGGGGTCCCAGACTGCGAGAGGGCACAGGCCGGGCTGAGGGACACCCTGAGTGCACAAATTTTTGTGCACCAGGCCCCTAGTTAAAATATAATTATGGTTCTGGGGAAAATGTCATGGTGGCAGACCACTGATTTCACTACATTGACTTAAAAATCAGATAAATTGCAAAAGATTGGAGAGTTGTAAAAACAAAGGATTACATGAACTATAATTTCTTAGAAGAGAGTCCTCTGATGTGAGTAGTCAGTTATTGGTGGCTTTTTCCTCTGGGCGCATTTGCCAATTTGGGATTTTATTGAGAATTCTACCTAGTGAACACAAGTGGATTTGTTAGAGGACAGAGAAATGAGCAAAGCTTTTAGAGTTTGCATGACAATTTGGAAACATCGGGAGCCATTGAAACACAACTGGCTTTCTTTATGGTTCATTTTCAAAATTTAGGGAGTAGAGGAGAGGGGAAGCGAGGGGAGTGAAGGGGGGCATAAGGGTAGAGAATAGGAGAGAGGAGGGGCAAGTAGGAGAGGGGAAAGGAGGGGGTAGCGGAGGGAGAAAAAGAAAACAGAGATGTCCTTATGAAATAGCAGCAGCATTTTGTTAAAGGCCCCTAGTTATAAAATAAAGCTTCAAAAAGAAAACAGTAGAATAACCCTGATAACCTTAGGTTTGTAAAGATTTCTTAAGTAGAACATAAAGTATGAACTATAAAAGAAAATATCAATGCACAAGTCTTAATTAAATTTTCTTCTCTTCAGAAAACAAACACTAAGAAATGGGCGAAAAAAGCCAGAGTTGGAGAAAATAGTTGCTAAACATCCATGTAACAAAGGACCTTTTTAAAAAAATTGTTCTTTAATTTTTAGAGAGAGAGGAAAGAAGAGGGAGAGATTAAAAGAAACATCAATGTGAGAGCAACACGTAGATCAGCTGCCTCCTGTACACCCCAACTGAAGATTAATTCCACAACATGAGCATGTGCCCTGACCAGGAACCAAACCAGCAATCTTCATTTCCAGTGCACTGGAAAACGCCCAACCACACTGGCCAGGGCACAAAGGACTATTATCTTACATAAAAAAAAGTTATTCTATGGAGATGCCTGTTAGTTATAAGACAGACAACCAAATTTTAAAAACTGGGCAAAAAATGTGAACACGTATTTTACCAAATAATATATTCAGATGACAACTAAGTACATGAAAAGATACACAACCTCATAAGGCCTTAGGGAGATGCAAGCTAAAGTACAGTAAGATACTATACACTGACTAGAATGACTAAATTTTTAAAAGGCTGAACATACCAAGTGTTGGCAAGAATATCAAATAACTGGAAGGCTTCTACATCACTGAAGGAATAATAGGTGGGAAATCATGCAACCATTTGAAAAACAGATTGGCAGTTTCATACATGTATACTTACCATATAATCAGTTATCCCACTCTTTAGTGAAAAGAAATGGAAGCTTTTGTCAAACCAAATGTTTGGGTTAAAAAAAAAATTTTTTTAAATTTACAGTTGGCATTCAGTATCATATTAGTTTCAGGTATACAGCATAGTGGTTAGAAATTTAGATAACTTATGAAGTGATTCTCCCTGATAAGTAACCACCTGGCACTGTACATAGTTATTAGAATACTAGAGGCCTGGTGCACAAAATTTGTGCACAGGTATGGTCCCTAGGCCTGGCCAGTGATCAAGGCCAATCCTGGCCTTCTGGCTGTTGGCTGGGACTTCCCTTTCCTGGCTGCTGGCTGCCAGCTGAGGCTTTCCTTCATTCCATGCCACCCCCTGGTGGTCATCGCATGTCATAGCGAGCAATTGGTCTCCTAGTCGAACTCCCATGGAGATAATTTTCATATTAGGCTTTTATATATATAGATGATTATTGACTATATTGTCTAAGCTATACTGCACATCCTCCACACTATTTTGTAACTGCGAATTTGTATTTCTTAATCTCTTTACCTTTTTCACCAATCCCCTTAGCCTCCCTCCCATCTGGCCATTGTCAGTTTGTCAAAGCAAATATTTATAAATAAATAATCACAAGTTTTTGCCCTAAGCGGTTTGGCTCAGTGGATAGAGTGTCAGCCTTCAGACTTAAGGGTCCCAGGTTCGATTCCGGTCAGGGGCACGTACCTTGGTTGCAAGAACATCCCCAGTAGGGAGTGTGCAGGAGGCAGCTGATCGATGTTTCTCTCTCATCAATATTTCTAACTCTCTATCCCTCTCCCTTCCTCTCTGTAAAAACTCAATAAAATATATTTTAAAAAATAAATAACCACAAATTTTATTTGCAATAGAGAAACACTGTAACAATTTGATAATAATGAAGTAGTCTTTATATGTATAATATATCTAGTTAAAAAATCAAAACAAAGTTTTGAAGTAGTAAGAGAGCTCATAACTATTTCTAGATTGACATACAAAAATCAAGGGCATTCCTCTACACCAAAATAACTAGAAAATGTTATGGGAAAAAAATAATATTCTGTTAACAAAACAATAAATTATTTAGGAATAAGTCTAATAAGATATTTTCAAAACACTTAATGGAGAAAAATCATAAAACATTATTAAGGCAATTAATAAGGTCTGAATAAAGATAGAGACCTTATTACAAACTATTTGAAAATTCCAAAATACGATAGTCCTAACCAATTTAGCCTATAAATTTAACATAATTCAATTCAAATACCAACAAAGTTTTATAGTTTTAAAAATATATTAAAACCCAGTGAGAGGAATTAAGGACCAAGAATAAGCAAGTAAATTTGAAAAACAAGAGGGAAAGTTTGACTCCTATATAGTAAAACCCATTATAAAGTGAAAATAATTAAAACAATATGGTATTGCTACAAAGATAAATAAATAAGACAATAGTTGAGAGAAATCTTAGAAAAAGACCTGTGCTTTTTTCTAAGTTTTTTATTGATTAAAAAAAACTTTGTAAAATGATAGAAATGATACAATAAGCTAGAGGGACCATTTAATATATGATTTGGGGGGAATTGGGGAAAATTATTACAATTCCTACCTTTTCACATATTGCAGAAAATATTTGCTATTTATACAACTAATTAATATACAATTGTTTTGTATACAGAATATACAAAAAACAATACAAATCCTATATAATAAAAGGGTAATATGCAAATCAACCAAGCAGCAGAATGACCAGTCACTATGATGTACACAAGGGGAACACCACTCAGCCAAAAGCCCAGAAGCTGGGCTCAGAGCTGGTGAGTGTTCCCTGTGGGGAGCAGGCCTAAGCCATCAGTCAGACATCCCCCAAGGGCTCCCAGACTGTGAGAGAGCATAGGTGGGGCTGAGGGACACTCCCCCACCCAAATGCATGAGTCTCGTGCACTGGGCCTCTAGTTAATAATAAAATACTTTATAGAAAAATATAAAAAATCATTTCATATACACAGAAGTCTGACAGATCAATATACTAGTATGTCAGATAAATGTTATATTTCATTAATAATTATGAAAATAATCCTTTGAACAATTTCACATCAGATTAGCAAAAAATTTAAGTTTCATAATACCAATGTTACCAACCAAACACGTGAGGACTGGGGACTCTCCTGCGCTTCTGGGAAGGTAAACTAGCATAAGCTTTTTGGGAGTAATTGAGCAACATCAAGTAAAGCTGAAGGCATGCACAGCCTATGACCAAGGATATGAGTCATAGACCAGGAATCATGTGAATTGACATGTTGCTAACTTCATACTTTAATCTCTTCCCAAAAGCATTTCTCAAAAAAGGGTACAAAGAAAGGAAGAAAGAAAAACATATAGGGAGGGAGGGAATTTTAAAAAAGGAAAGGAAAGAGAAAAGAGCCCTACCTGAGTAGATCAATTGGTGAAAGCATCATCAGCCAAGGTTGCAGGTTAAATCCCCCATCAGGGCACAGACAAGAATCAACCAATGAATGCATAAATAAGTGGAACAACAAATCAATGTTTCTCTCTCTCTTTCTCTCCCTCCCTTCCTCTTCCTTTAAAGTCAATACATTTTTAAAAAATATTTAAAGAAAGAAAAAGTTTGGGTACTTCGTTTAAAAGCATTATAACTTACTGTTTTTCAAACTTCTAGTCTCAGCAGTTTGTGTCAAAATTAATGTAGTATTATACAATTAGCGTCTTTTAAAAATATTGTTTGGGAGTAGTTTTTCTTTCATGTTTTGTTTATTTTTACTTCTTATCACACTTAGCAAGAGTATTATTTCGTGAAATATTTGGTTTAACTCTCAGAATAAAGGCCAGAGAGAAAGATATTCAATTGGCATTAATAAAATCCAAAGGGCTTAGCCACTCACTCCCTGGGTTCTGAAGTCACAGTTCTTTCCACTAACATCACAGGGAGAATAAAGACCTACTTTATCAACATGGGCTAAACAAGGAGAACCTCACCTAAAGATGACACAGAAATGCAATACTTCAAAAGGATCTGGAAGAATGCATGAACGAAAAATCCACCTCTAGTTTATAAGGGGAAATAGAGTTATTTGAGCCACGTCCCTAAAGATGCATTCTTTTCGTTAGTGGTCCTCCTTGGTGAAAAAAATCCTGGCCCAGTGAACATGGTTGTTTAACTTTATAAGATGTTTAACCTTTCTAAGATTCTTAATATTTAACAAGAAAATTATTCAGACCAATAACATCAAGCCACTACTCACCGAACAAGGGCCAATCTCATCCTTGTTCCCCCTGACTCCAGTAGTACTGACCCTTCCCACTGCTCTCCTTTCCCTTCCCCCAACAAATTCCTGAAGGCCTACCAAGACCAGATGTAAAAAGAGGTGAGACACAGATGTGAGCATAAATTCTTCCCTCCGTTACAGTGATTGCTTGGCCATGCACACCCCCACCCATGTCGAATGCACGGTTCAGTCAGAAAAATCAAGGGCACATGGTCCTCACATTGTTCAGGCTCCAGAAATGGAGCTGAGGATGCAGGTAATACGTTTGGGATGCCCATTCAGGTGGCTCAAGGAATGGTGTTGGTTTGCTTGTGTGACTTTATGGGAATTAATTTTAAATTCTAGTCAGAATAGAATAGAGGGCAATAAGGATATAAAGGAAAGTCAGGGAAGGTAGTAACACTGAGTGAGGGAGACAGGAGATCACCTACTGATTCTATCATAACTGAATGGCTTGAGGTCAGACACTTAACCTCTTAGACCTCACTTTTCTCCACTGTTAAAAGACAGAATGGGAAGGTTCTGACTACCACAAAACTCATGATTCAGCCCATGCTTATCATCAGACAAATATGCTTTGAATGCTGCAGCAAAAGTCAGTGTATATATGCCCAATCTGGTTAAACTGTTACTGGATTGAGATACACCATCCAAAAACATGATTATCTGTTTTTCTCAGGTGCTGTCAGTGTGGTGCTCCTGTCTCATGGCATCAGTCCTATTACTTTGCTTGCTTTTCTTGGTCCTTCCTCCTCAGTCCCCACTCCCATTGTGATTAGCAGCTCCTCAACTGGTCTCTCTGCATCTCTCAGTGACCTCCCAGAAGGCAACTCTGACTGTCCCAAACCCGACTTCTTGGAGCACAGAGTGGTCCTGATGCCACTCTCTGTCATGTCCCTCTTTGCTCAGTGTTGAATTCAGAGCAAAATCTTGGAAGAGAAACAACAAAGCAAGGACTTGCCAAGCAACCCAAGCTTTCACATTCCATCTCAATAGCAAAAAATTCATATTTACATTATAAAGAATAAACTCAATTGGGTCTTTAAAAACTTTCCGTAGACTACTCTAACTACACAACAAGAGAAAAACAAAATTGTTTTCAGGATTTTCTATCAGGAAAATTGGGTTCTTAGTTCTAAAATTGATATGGTTAGAATCCGTGCTAAGATTAACTTAACCCCCTTTTTCTCTGACTACTGTAAATGAGACCCAAAAGCCAGTCAACAACAGAAGAATTACACAATCAAGATTCAATGGTGATGATGATGATGTGATTTACTAAGTAATTACCATGTATTCTTCTAAGCACTTTACATGTACTAACTTATTTGTCGTCTCCCCAGCCCTATGAAATAGCTACTATTATTATCTTCATTTCATAAATGAGTAATGTTTGGGGCTCAGATAGGTTAAGCAACATGCTTGAGATAACACAGCTAGTAAATGGTAAAGTTGCTTCTAACACAGAAAGCTCAAGAAAGTTCCTAATAGTTCAAAAAGTTTCTTTGCCTTTGGTATACTTATTTCTTTCTGGCATGTACCTCATTATCAAATATTTATTGAGCTCTTTCTATGTGCTAGGCACTTACCTCATAAAGCGTTCTTTCTGGCAGGAGAGATACAAATTAAGCAAATGATTACACAAATAAGTATTTGAATTACAATGGTAATTAGTGCCATAAAGTAGAAGTTCTGAGTGCTTTTTAGAGAAATTATAATGGAGATAATGTGGTAGGAGTAGGTGATCAATTCGAAGGCCATAGCATGGTACCAATGGCAGGCAATAGCATTCTATTTACTGGAGAATTTCAATTTTATCCAAATGATTGGTGTCACTACATTAAACTCAAATAACCACTTGAACGAAAGCCATGATGAGAGGATCCGCCAAGTCATATTATTATATGTGTTTGTAAAAATTATAAGGAGGCAGAGGAAGGAAGCAGATGAAGTTTCTTCGCCATTTGAGTGTCAGACCAAGAGAGGGACAGGTCTAGGCTTGATTCTGTCTCACTGGAAAGCCATAACCAAATGGGTTCTCAAGCTCATTAGGGTTCATAGCCAGTCATAGTAGGAGGCACAATTTACTGACTATCTCCTGTAATTCACTAGGCACTTTAAATACATAAACTCATCACCCACTCCAGTAGTCCTGTAAAATTTGTCATTTCTCCATTTCAGAGATTAGTAAACCGAAATTCAAAAAGTTAGGCAACATTCCTAAAGTCAATCACATAGTGTATAGATATTGCTTTTCATCATTTAAAAGTTGACTCATTTTATCTGTCAAACAATACTGAACTCAACATGATCTTGTCTATGACAAGAACATAGTTGGCAAATAAATTTCATTCCTCATTCTAAATCCATCAGATTGCAGGTGAATGCCTTGAGCAGTCCATTGAGAATTCTTAGACGAGCCTGGCAAAGTGAGAAACATGAATATAATTGACTAGTGATGTCTGTCACAGATAAGAGAATAGGAAAGGGGGGCATATATGCCACTTACCTTTCATTCCTCACAGACTTCTGCTACTGCAGGAGATATAAAGTCAATAGTTCCCGTCTCACCAAGAAGCAAAGAGAGAGGACCCAAATAAACAAAATCAGAAACAAAAGAGATGAAATAACAACTTATCACACAGAAATACTAAGGATTATGAAAAAAATACTATGAACAACTCTATTCCAACAAAATGGAGAATCTAGACAAAATGGACATAGTCTTAGAAAAATACAACTTCCCCAAACTCAAACAGGAATAATAAAAAAAAAACCTGAATAGACCAATAACTAATGAAGAAATTGAAGCAGTGATCAAAAATATTCCATCAAACAAAAGCTCTGGTCCAGATGGCTTTACAGGGGAGTTCTACCAAGCATTCAAAGAAAAACTAAAAGCTATCATCCTCAGACTATTTCAAAAAAATTCAAGAAGAAGGCACACTTCCAAGCTCTTTCTATGAAGCCAGCATCACCCTAATTCCAAAACCAGATAAATATATCACGAAGAAAGAGAACTATAGGCCAATAGCCTTAATGAACATAGATGCTAAAATCCTCAGCAAAATTATAGCAAATAGGATCCAACATTACATTAGAAAGTTCATACACCATAACCAAGTGAGATTTATTCTGAAGATGCAATGATGGTACAATATCCACAAATCAATAAATATGATACATCACATAAACAAATTGACACAAAAATCACATAATCATATCAATCAATGCAGAAAAAGCATTTGACACAATCCAACACCCTTTCTTGATAAAAACTCTCAGCAAAGTGGGAATAGAGGGATCATGCCTCAACATAATAAAAGCCTTATATGACAAACCCACAGCCAACATCATACTCAATGGGCAAAAACTAAATTCATTTCCCCTAAGAACGGGAACAAGACAGGGATTCCCACTTTCACCACTCTTATTTGATATAGTACTGGAAGTGCCAGCCATAGCGATCAGACAAGAAGGAATAAAAGGCAGCCAAATTGGAAAAGAAGAAGTAAAACTGTCATCACTCACAGATGACATGATATTGTACATAGAAAACCCTAAAGACTTCACCAAAAACCTACTAGACTTAATAAATAAATTTGGCAATGTAGCAGGATACAAAATAAACACCCAGAGATCTATGGCTTTTTTATACACCAACTCCAATTGTTGCATGGAGGAGGGTTCCTCAGCCAGGCCTGCACCCTCTCTGATCTGGGACCTCTTGGGGGATGGCCGACTGCCAGTTTAGGGGTTGGGCCTGCCTGCCTGATCACCCTGGTGGAATTGGGCCTAAACTGGCAGTCATACATCCCTCTCGCAATCTGGGAGGACTGGCTCCTAACCACTCGCCTGCTTGCTTGCCTGATCACTCCTAACCCCTCTGACTGCCAGCCTGATCACCCCTATCTCGTCTCCCTGCTGGCCTGATCACCCCTAACTGCCCTCCCCTGCCAGTCTGATCTTTCCCCTAACTGCTCTCCCATGCTGGCCTGATTGCCCCCTAACTGCCTCTGCCTGCGTGATTGCTTCTAACTGCCCTCCCCTGCCAACCTGATCTTTCCCCTAACTGCCCCCCTCTGCTGGCCTGATCTTGCCCCCAACTGCCCTCCACTGCTGGCCTGGTTGCCCTCAACTGTCCTCCCCTTCTAGCCTGATCTCACCCCCAATTGCCCTCCCCTACTGGCCTGATCACCCCAACTGCCTCTTTCTCTGCCTTGGCCCCACCACCATAGCTTTGTCTGAAAGGAAGTGGAAGGAAGTTGGACATCTGGAAGATGGCTGGTTGATCTGATCTAATTAGCATATTACCCTTTTATTAGTACAGATATATTATATAGGATAGGATTGCTTAAATGGGGAGAAAAGCCTTTTTCAGCAGGAGGAGATGCTCTTGGCAGACAAAAACTCATAATTCCTATATCTGGACTAATAGCCAGTGATATGCACTATACAGCCAAACCAGTCATTAAAAAATTGAATGTTGCCCTTAAACAACTGTTGCCCTTAAAATCCCTCCTTAGCCCCCACCTTAGGTTCTGCCTTAGCAGTTCACCCAGAGTAGGTTCTGATTGGTTGGTTTCTATGCCAGTCAGCATCTCCAGGCCTATCTCTGGGCCTGATCATAGAGGTGGGACTGATCAGCAGATGCCCCCAGCTGCTGGCGAGTAGGCTGAACTACTGACCTCTGGGAGAGAGAGGGAGGGATTGCTGCTGATCATCCCCACCTCTCTTTCTCTCCAAGAGGTCAACAGTTCAGCCTGCTCTCCTGCTGCATGCACAGCCTGGTATTCAGTAAAGCCTTTGGTAGTTTTGGATGTTACTACCCTGGCTCTTTATATAGAGAGATAATGAACTCACAGAAATAGAAACTAAGAAAAAACAATCCCATTTACCATTGCACCAAAAAATTAAGATACCTAGAAATAAACTTAACTAAGGAGGTAAAAGACCTGTAGTCAGAAAACTGCAGGACATTGATAAAAGAGACAGAGGAAGACATAAACAGATGGAAGAATATATCATGTTCATAGATTGGTAGAATAAACATCATTAAAATGTCCATACTACCCAAAGCAATCTATAGATTCAATGCAATCCTCATTAAAATACCAACAGCATATTTCAAAGATCTAGAACAAACTCTCCAAAAATTCATCTGGAATTAAAAAAGACCCAGAATAGCCAGAGTAATCCTGAGACAGAAGAACAAAGTTGGAGGGATCACAATACCAGATATCAAGTTATATTACCAGGCCACCATTTTCAAAACTGCCTGGTATTGGCACAAGAACAGACATATGGAACAATGGAACAGAACAGAGAACCCAGAAATCAATTCAAGCCATTATGTTCAATTAATATTTGACAAAGGAGATAAGAGCATACAATGAAGTGAAAACAGTCTCTTCAATAAATGGTGTTGGGAAAATTAGTTAGATGCATGCAAAAAGATGAAACTAGATCACCAACTTACACCATACACAAAAGTCAAAATGGTTAAAGGACTGAACTATAAGATGAGAAACCATAAAAATCCTATAAGACTCTATAGGTAGAAAAATATCAGATGTATGTTGTAGCAATATCTTAACTGACACAGCTCCTAAGGCAATGGAGACTAAGGAGAAAATAAAAAAAAAATGGGACTACATTAAATAAAAAGCTTCTTCACAGCAAAAGAAACCATCAACAAAACAAGAAATCCCACTGCATGGGAGAACATATTTGCCAATGATATTTCCAATGAGGGTTTAATCTCCAAAATTTATAGATAATTCATACAACTTAACAAAAAGAATATAAATGATCCAATAAAAAAAGGGGGGGGGCAAATAGACACTTTTGGAAAGAGGACATACAGAAGGCCAAGAGACATATGAAAACATGCTCAAAGTCACTAGTCATCCCAGAGATGCAAATCAAAACTACAATGAGATATCATCTCACACCTGTCAGAATGGCTATCATCAATAAACGACAAGTGCTGGAGAGGATGTGGAAAAAAATGAACCCTCATGCACTGCTGGTGGGAATGCAGACTGGTGCAGCCATTGTGGAGAACAGTATGGAGTTTCCTCAAAAAGTTAAAAATGGAACTCCCACTGATCCCACTTCTAGGACTATATCCCAAGAAACCAGAAACACCAATCAGAAAGAATGTATGCATCCCTATGTTCATAGCAGCAGAATTTACCATAACTAAGATTTGGAATCAGCCTAAGTGCCCATCAGCAGATGAGTGGATTAAAAAACTGTGGTATATCTGCACAACAGAATACTGCGCTGCGGTAAAAAAGAAGGAATTTTACCACTTGCAACAGCATGGATGGACCTGGACAGCATCATGGTAAGAGAAGTCAGTCAGAGAAAGATAAATATCACATGATCTCACTCATCTAATCTAATAAAAGAGTAATATGCTAATTGCATCACTCTGCTACATCCCAAGCCATGCCCACCAGCCAATCAGAGTGACTATATGCAAATTAATCTCAACCAAGATGGCGGTCATCAGCCACAGAGCTAGAGCAAACAGGAGGCTTCATTGCACCGGGAATGGAGAAAGCTGCCTTCCTTGGCCAGCTGTGGCCTCCACTCAAGGCAACAAAGTTTCAATTATAGAAGATAAATAAACCCCAGATACCTGCTTCCAGCCAGCCTTACTGGGAGCTTGGGTCACTGGGGGCTGTGGCCAGCCTGCAACAGCCATCAGCCCCTCAGCTAGGATGGCCCCACACTCATGGGGTGAGGATCCTTGCTGGAGAACTTCGGAAGCCTGCAAGCATCTACCAACCCCTCACCCAGACTGGCCAGGCACCCCAGCATGGACCCCCACCCTGAAGGGGCTGTGGCAAGCCTTCAAACAGCCATCAACCACTCACCCAGGCTGGCCAGGCACCCAAGCAGGACCCCATCCTGATCTGGGATACCCTTCAGGGCAAACCAGACAGCTCCCACCCATGCACCAGGCCTCTATCCTATATAATAAAAGGGTAATATGCAAATTGACCCTAACAGCAGAACGACTGGGAATGACAGGTCACTATGACACACACTGACCACCCAGGCACAGATGCTCAATGCAGGAGCTGCCCCTGGTGGTCAGTGCACTCCTACAGGGGGAGCTCTGCTCAGCTACAAGCCAGGCTGATGTCTACCAGTACAGCGGTGGTGGTGGGAGCTTCTCCTGCCTCCTCAGCAATGCTAAGGTTGTTGTACTGCAGCTTCAGCCTGTGCCCCATTGGCAAGTGGACATCCCTGGAGGACTCCCAGGCTGCCAGAGGAATGTCTGACTGCAAGCTTAGGCCCGATTGCCCAGGGAGCAGGCCTAAACCAGTAGGTAGACATCCCTCAAGAAGTCCTAGACTGCAAGAGGGCACAGGCCAGACTGATGGACTGCCCCCCTCCCCCCGCAAGTGCACAAATTTTTGTGCACAGGAAGGGGGAGGGCCTCTAGTGTGGGATATAATGATCAACATAAACTGATGAACAAATATAGATCCAGAGACAACTGGCAGGGAGTTGGGGGGGTTAGAGAGCAACTAAAGGACTTGTATGCATGCATATTAGCATAACCAATAGACACAGACATTGGGGGTCAATTGAGGAAAAGGGAGACATTTGTAAAGCTTTAGACAATAAAAATTAAAAATAAAATTAAAAAAACTAAAGTCAATAGCTTCCACCTCATGCTCTCCCCTACCCTATAAGCACAGCTTGCCCAGACTCTCTGCTCAGGGTGCAAGGTCAACCTGGAAGTGTGAAGCTATATTTCCAAACAGGATTTTTATTTCTGTTAATCCACAACTTGAGCCAATGAGCCCATAAAAATAATGTGTGGGAACAATCCTCTTTTGTTACCTGTCAAGAACTCAGCATGCTGAGATCCCCAAGACTTGAGGATCTACTTTTACATCCTATCACTGGACCAAGGAGGTGGGAACTGAATTCTCTGGCATCCTCCCTGAAGTCCTCCCCGGCACCAGGCTCCAAGGTCTTTCATGGAATAAAGTTTAGAAAGTCAAACACTCAAATGCACTGTTACCTAGATAAACTTGCTAGGATCCTAGAGGGCAGTAATAATTTTTTCCTGGCAGAGGGAATTGAAACCACCAATAAAATAGCACAGAACTGTTAGCTTCTCTGGCAGAGATGGCTCTTAAGAATGGAAATCAGAAACATTACATGAACAAATCTAGTAAGTCATAAAATGTTCTCTGATATTCCATATATTCATTTATTTCTCTACCAAGGCTCACATGATGAAGACAAAGTAATATGAGACATAATGTCCATTCCAGATTGCAACTGGGCCAACAGGTGATCCACAAGCAGGAAAGAAGCAGGAAGAAAACACAGAGCAATGATGACCACACCTGTTCCTGACCATCTGAGTTACAACAATCAGAGTAAGTAGGGATTGTGGCAGGTGCTGCTGGTCATAGTGGCCTCCACAAAGGGAACAAGGGCTGGTCTGACCTCTGAGGGTGGGCAGATATTGAGTTGATTCTGCTACAAAATGCCTCCTAAAAGGCAAAAGATTTATGCAATCTGAAGAGAAATCAGCTACTTTGGCTCAGTGGATGGAGCTTCAGCCTGTGGACTGAAAGGTCCCAGGTTCCATTCCAGTCAGGGGCACGTGCCCCCATTACAGGCTTGATCCCCAGTAGGGGGTGTGCATGAGGCAGCCAATCAGTGATTCTCTCTCATCATTGATGTTTCTATCTTTTTCTCCCTCTTCCTTCCTCCCTGAAATCAACCAGAAAAAAATATATATTTTGTTTAAATGCCTTCTAAATACCAAAATATATCATGGGTGCACAAAACTCACAATGGCCAACAAGTTCTGAAAACACCAGGGCTTAGACTAATTTGTCAGGAAAATGAATATAGCCCAGAGGCTGATGTAAATAATAAAAGGAGTGGATACACTGCCTACAACCTGGTAAACACTCAATAAACTTCAGCTATTATTACTATTACTAGAGGCCTGATGCATGAAATTTATGTATGGGGTGGGGGGAGTGTCCCTCAGCCTAGTCTGCACCCTCTCTAATCTGGGACCCCTCAAGGGATGTCCAACTTCCTGTTTAGGCCTGATCCCACCAGGGTAGGGCCTAAACAGGCAGTGTTGGATATCCCTCTCATAATCGAGGACTGTTGGCTCCCAACTGCTTGCCTGCCTGCCAGCCTGATCACCCCCTGCCAGCCTGATCAATGCCTAACTGATCTCCTGCTGGCCTGGTCACCCTTAACTGCCCTACTTGCCAGCCTGATCATCCCTAACTGCCCTCCCATGCTGGCCTGGTCCTCCCCAACTGCACTCTCCTGCCGGCCATCTTGTGTCCACATGGGGGCGGCCATCTTGTGTGTTGGAGTGATGATCAATTTGCATATTAGCTCTTTATTATATAAGATTATTTTTCATGTAATATTTCGAGGCAGATGATATTCACAATGATGATTAGTCAACGCATAATGATATTAAATACTGGAGCAACTCAGATTATGAAATGTTCTGCCTTCAACTGCATTTTCTTGATTCTTTCTCACAACAGCTCTAAGCGGAGAGCTATCTCAATTCTACAGATGAGAAAAGTGAAACTCACAGAGTCTAAGTGGACTCAAGTCCCTGCTGCCCGAGCTTTTTCTACTTGGTGGGAAAGTGCATATCACTAAAGTCTACAACTCTAGTTCCAACTCCTGGGGGGAGATTCGGTAAGGGTATTTCCCCACAGTCTTTCAATTTCCTAGGATAGCCCAGGCAGGATTTAAAGTTTTAAATGCTCCATCTTAGCCTTCTGGATTCTTCCTGACTTCTCCAAACCTCACATGGTACTCAGGGCAGTGGATCAGACTGCTGGAGCTCAAATCCTGTCTCTGCCCTTTAGCAACTGTGTGAATTTGAGCAAGTGACTGGATTTTCACTGCCTCAGTTCCCTCATCTCTAGAGAGAAGAATAACTAACAATGAAAGTCACTGCACCAGCTTGTTGAGACGGGTGAGTTGTTCAGGTATGACACTCTCTGGGATTACTTTCTATGAGGCGGGGGTGGAGGGCTCCTCTGTGCCAGCCACACGGTTTCCCCTATTATTTCTTTCTTGACCCCCACTCCTCATTGCTTCAGCATCACTCCTACTTTAAGCCCCCACTGACCCAGAAGCCCCACATTGCTCCCACCCACAGCTCCTTCAGGCTGTATACAAGTGGCCCTGTCCCCATCCCACCATGTCCTCCAAGTGAGGTGGAATGTTGGGAACAACCACCACAACAATCACACAATTCCTGCAGCCTCCCCGTTGCATTTCTTATCTTTTTAGTTTATTCCAAAACTATGGAGATTTTTTATTCTGCCTCTTGTCCTGGCCCCTCGGAACCTCATTACCTTCCTGTCTACCCCTTCACCCCCACAATAGTTTTTCTCTCCTCCTGGATGGGTTTTGCTTCACCTCTTGTCTGCTTCAACCCTCTCTGGCTTCTGACTTTGTCTCTCCACGTGTGCACCAGGGATGCTGGGCTGGTGGGCAGTGGAGGCACTTGGTGGGAGTGGATTTGGGGTCACATTTCTCACATCTACATAGCTGTGAGCACCTGGGGTGAGTTGAGAGAAGGATTGTGCAAGTGCAGAGCAGGTTATGTATGTATGTATTGATTTTTTACAGAGAGGAAAGGAGAGGGATAGAGAGTTAGAACATTGATGAGAGAGAAACATCAATTAGCTGCCTCCTGCACACCCCCCATTGGGGATGTGCCCGCAACACATGTACATGTCCTTGACCGGAATCGAACCTGGGACCTTTCAGTCCAAAGGCCGATGCTCCATCCACTGAGCCAAACCAGTTAGGGCAGTGTTCTATCTTTATTTACAATTTTGATAATGTGATCATCACGAGTTATTTTGCATTACTTTTAATATTTTAAAATCTTATATTTCAACATAACTTATCTGAATAGTTTGAGAATGCCCTCTTAACTTTTGCACCTGAGAAGCTGGGCATCTCATTTGCCTCACCCTAGTCCTCTTGTGTACTGCTGCACTTGTAAACATAACCAGGTGATTAATCTCTGGGCTTCAGTTTTCTGTCTGCAAAATGGGTATCATTCACTCTCCCTCCACAGGTTACTCTTGGGACTAAATGAGGGGACACATCTGGAAACAGCTCAACGCCCAGAGCACAGTCAGCACCCCAGAAATGTGATTGTTATCACGTGTGGAAGTGGAACCAGCAGCCATGCTCTGCTCACATTGAGATGATCCTCAGAAGACTCCTGGGCAAGCTTCTCTCCTTCCCTCCTGTACCCTCCCTCAGGGCACCTCACCCAAGATCCTACTGCAATGACCCAGCAACATGTCACAGACCTGGAAATTCTCCAAATGGAATTTCTAAATGCTGTGCATTAACTAAAATCGCCATGCATGCAATGCCTATGGCAGAGCCTGAAACATTAAACCAAAGAAAAGATGCTTAACTTTGAACATTACACAGATTCCATCTATATCTTTGAAAAAAATTACCATTAAAATCAGTGTGTTGAAAACTCATTGAAACTAAAAAGGTCACAGCAATGGCAGCCAAAGGATGGTCCTAAAAGGAGCATAAAAAAGACCTCACAGTGAAGACATGGCAGTGGAGGTGGAGGTTGCAGGAAGAGATGGGAAGTGAATCCCCAACACATCACCTTGGGAATAACAAAAGCAGTTCCACGATCAGCTTTCAGTGCAACTTCCCATCACGGGAAGACCTTTCACCTGTCGGTCAGCTGGGATAGTTTTCAAGGATCGTTTCCCACTATTTTCCTCACTGGAAGGGAAGTTTAATCCATATGTTTCTGATTCCTTTACACCTAACTCGTCACAATGCTATACTGAGAAAGTTTTCGAAGAGTCAAGAAAATTCCTGTCTTGCTTTCATTTTCTTGTTCCGCCTCCTCAGTTCCCACCTCCCTCGCTGTGTAGACCTGGGCTTTTCCTTCGACCATAAATCACCTCCACCCCCAAATGCCGCAGCTGAACTCTGCTCCCAGCCCAGGATATTTCAATGGGTTTGCAGTTTGGCAAACACAGGTCCTTTCATCCCTATAAAATGGAAATCCAAACATATCTTTTGTAGAAACCCCATACCTATTGACCCCTCCTGCTGCTACCCCTGCCCTGCTACAGCCAGTAGACTGCTATGAAATAAACCAGATGTGCTCAGAAAGGCACCACGCTCACTCCTCCTTTGCCGCCCAACTCCCCCAGCACCCACGCCAGCTCAGTGACTGCCGAGATGCAGGGGAGCAAACCCTGGGCTCGGGTCCTCTCCACTGCTGGGTCCTGTTGGAAGTCCACCTTGTGCTGCAAGGTCAAATGACAGCTGCCAAAAGGTTAAAAAAAAAAAGTTCAGGCCCAAAGCTCTTAGAGTAGTTGGAATAGGAGGGTCAAGGGGAGAGAGACATAAGAACACATTAAAATGGACATTTTAAAGCCTGCAATTTGTGGCAGTCAGAGCTCATTTACTCAGCTAATGTCTTACTTAAAACTACTTGAGTGTGTGTGTGTGTGTGTGTGTGTGTGTGTGTGTGTGTGTGAAACCTGTTCTCAAGGACCCATTCACATAACATACACATACCCTTCCAGGAATGAGTTATCAGTTTCATGGTTTGGCCATTAAACTGAGAAAAACAAGTCATTTGTAAACCCAATACAATTCATAAGTTCCCAGTTATAAAGTAATCCCTGGTATCCACTTCAAAGCCCCAGGGACAGCTCAGCACGACCAGTTTTTGGTGATCTGGTGATGAAAGATATATTATTGAAATCCAGGAAACCTTGGGAAAAAATGTAGAGCGAAACTATCTAAATCGAAATGAAATGCAGATCGCTTGGCTGCCATCAGAAATTTTTCTTCCTTCCTCCCTTCCTTTTTCCCCCCAAAACAATTCCACATAAATGTCTTCAGGCTTAGGACATGCAATTAAAAGATTTATATGTGGACTGGAAGCAAAACAATTGCATGGGTTTCAGGGTCTGTGGCATTTCTGAGATGGATTGGAGAGGCTTGTGGAGGACACACACTGACATATGACCCATTCCCTCTGCCCCACCAGCCAGCCGTTCTCTGGGTGCCACTCTCAGGATTCATTTTCCCAAGCCATTTAAGCCTGTCCTGCTCTCCCATATGACTAGAATTACTAGAATGTCCACTATGGACGGTGGCTGGTGAAAGCTACCTCGTCCTGAGTGACATTTTTCATTAAGTAACACCATTTGAGGCATGTTTGGGGAAAGAAACCCTATGGGAAAGTCAGAGAGCTTAAGAAGACAAAAGAGGCTCTGTCTGGCACAATGATGCAGTTATTGTAGGATTTCGCACTTTCAGCCCACTCCCAAGTCCTTCTGCAAGCCAGACATGATCGCAGTCTGACTGTCCCTCTTCCAACGCAAACAGGAAGGTCTCCAGATTGAGGAAGGATTTCACTCACCATCACAGAACTTGGCCTGCAAAAGGGACTAAGGGCTACCAGGGAAGATGTTATCATTCATTAGGATCACCAAGCCAGCAGCAAGAGCAGTAGTATCTCTCATGACTACTTTCCTTTTCTCATCTACAAGAATTAGAATTTCAAATATGTTAGCTCTTTCTCCCTGGCTGTTCTTTCCCTCCACACCACCTCCTTGATCAACAGCTCCCCAGAATTTAGTGATGAAACCCCAGTGTGGAGTAGATCCCTCTGAAAGGAGATGTTATTAACAGAGAAATGGACCCTGACTAGTTCGGTGTCTGCAGAAAGAGAAGTTGGATGTGATTCAGTGGCCATATTTTCAGAACACTCTGTCAATGACAGTTGGAAACATATGCTTTTTATAAATTTCTCATTCCAAAACAAAGACTGACAGTAGAGCCCCGGGCTTTGATATTTATATAAATTGTTAAGTGGTTCGCTGGGGAAAGTACATTTCAATTAGCATGTCACTGCTCATCATGTGGGCTTCAAGAAAGGTGTTCTGATTAAGCTGGTGTTAAGCAGTACATCAAAGGTTGGGGCTTACTTTCGAGCTGTTTCTTCAAGGTCAATGGTGTCACCTGATGCTAGCTTGAATATTCTGAGTTTTTATTTAAAATCAAATTAGACATTCAAGATCTTACTTTACATCATCTCAATTAAAGAAACCACTTTGTTTTAGCCTAATAGGAATTAACTAAGCAACTACTAGGTAGCAGGCCTTGAGCTAAGTGACATAAAGAAGGGCCATGAGCAATGCCATAGGAAGTCCTATCTTCTCAAAGGCTATGATCTGGAATGATCCTTGATGTAAATGATACTGTTTACCAATTTAAAATAAATCTAGTTCTGGTTACCTGTTCTTATGGTGGAAGAAGAAATGAGCTCTGGTTAAAACCAAGTGAAAATAAACTTTGCCTTTGTTTGCGGCTTTATAAAATTGCAATTCTACATTTTCAAATAAAAGATATTTTTCTCACAACCTTTTGTCATTCATCTTTTTAAGCTGAGGTTATTTTCATAAACTATAGATACACCAACAACTCATCTCTCAAAAATCATACTGTTAGCTGAGGTTTCCCCTCCCCCCTCTTGTGTACTCTGCTGCCGCCCTTAGGACAACATTATAAATTATGAGGTTTTTCTGTTAGGCTCTTTTTCTTTTCTTTTTTTAATGTGTCACTCTTTGCATCTCATTAGCTTATGCAGACATCCTTAAGATTGACAGTACAATTTTGTGCGATTCAATCCAGGGGAACATGCTGAGCTCTCTCAGCCTGAAGAGTCCAGAAAAGGCGGGGACACCAAATTTGTTCTCCTTATCTACCCAATTTAGTAGCCATTTGTCACCTTCAATTAAGTGTGAAATAATTACACATGGCTTGAGTTAGGGAACAAAGTCTCAATGGCAGCAAAAATAAGGGAACAGTTGGTTCATGTGGGAAATGTGAGGTAACTAGGTGGTATGGTTAGAAGACACAGGGCAAGTCTATACCCAAAATATCTCTGACTCATGTCTCAAATTCTGCCATTGTGATTCATCCCTTTGTGTTAGACATCACTTTCTTTCTAAAGTTGTTTTTAAAATATCCACAGTTCAAGAAAGGGTAACAAAATAAGTCCCTAATTCAACCAACAACAACATATGTTTATTGAGCCTTCTCTATAAACCAAGCTTGATATTTCAAAGAAATGAGAGATTGTCATTGCTTGCAAGGAGCTCACCATCTAGCTCTACATAAGAAGTTTCATTCTTCAGAAGACACTCCCTTGATACTCCCACCCTTTAATTACTACTCTCCTCACATCTATTCCTTACTCAAGTTTATTAAAAGTCGAGTTTACTTTCGCTAACTCTACTCCCATACAAACATGTATCCCCCACCTTCAGGCTCATGCCTCCCATCAGTCCTGGGAATAAAGTCACCCAAGACCTCCTTTCAACCAAATTCAAAAATCTTTTTTGCTGTTCATATTTTATGTAACTTTTCTAGAAAGGTTGACTTTTCCAAACACGTCTTTCTTGGAACTCTATTCTCTTAATTATTTATACTAATTCCTCTTCCTCTGCCTTTCTTTCAAATGTTGGTGGACTTTAGGGTTCAGTCCTTTGGCCTTTGGCCTTTACTCTAACTAGTGCTCCTCAAGCAGGGGCAATTGTGTCCCTTGGGGACATTCTGCAATCTCTGGAAACATTTTGGATAGTCACAACTGGATATGAGGGGTTGCTACTGACACTGGATACAGGCCAAGGATACTGCCAACCATCCTACAATGCATAGGAAAGTCCCCTGAAGCAAACAAACAAAAAACATGTTCCACCCAAAATGTCAATAATGTGAAAACCAAGAACCCCTGTTCTATATTATCTCTGGGTAATATCACTTACACACATGGCTTCCACTACTAACTGCTTTGTAGATATTACCAAAATCTTTTGTTTAAAAAAAAAAAAATAGGAAGGAGAGAACAGAAGCCCAGAGTTACAGACCCAATGGAACAGCATCATCTGTACCTGTGGGTTCCACAGCACATGGAAAGAAATAGGGCCACACTGAGCTCAGCTTTTTCTCTCACAAAACACCTCTTGGATGATGACACTATCTAATCTCCCAGACTTGAGTCCTGGAAGATAGCCTTAATTTTTCCTTCCCCATCACCAAGTCCTTCTGATTCTACCTCCTAAAGAAATCTCAAAACTATCCTATCTTAACTAATTCCATGACCATTGCCTTAATTCAGACCCTCCTCTTTATCATTTACATCCAAAATATACTTAAAATAGACCTTCTATCGACAAACCCACATCCCTGCAGACCATCCTTTTAAAAAAAAATGTATTATATAATTACAGTTGCTAGGCATTATTATATTTGTTTCAGGTGATTAGAAGTTATATAACCCTGGTGATTAGATATAATATAACTTACTAAGTGATTATCCCAATAGATCTAGTACTCATCTGACATGATAGTTACTAAAATAGTATTGACTATATTCCCTATGCTGTACTTTACATCCAAATGATTCTTTTGTAACTACTAATTTGTGTTTCTTAACTTCTCCATCTTTTTCATCCATCTCCCCAACCTGGCAATAGTCAAAATGTTCTATGTATCTATGAGTCTGTTTCTGTTCTGCTTGCTCATTTATTTTGTTTTTTTAGATTCAGTTGTTGATATATGTACATTAGGGGTCCGGTGCACAAAAATCTGTGCACTCAGGAGGTCCTTCAGCCCGGCCTGTGCCCTCTCACAGTCTGGAACCCCTCTGGGGATGTTCACCTGCTGGCATGCCTGGTCAGGCTAGGTGAGGGGCTGATGGCTATTTGCAGGGTGACCAAGCCCCCCAGTGGGGTCCCTCACCCCATTGGGGTGTGGCCAGCCTGAGTGATGGACTGAGGGCCATTTTCAGGCTTTCAGGTTGCCCACAGTCCCTTCAGGTTTTGGGCCCCTACTGGGGTACCTGGCCAGCCTGGGTGATGGGCTAACGGCTGTTTGCAGGCTGACCAAGCCCCCCAGTGGGGTCCCTCACCCCATTGGGGTGTGGCCAGCCTGGGTGATGGACTGAGGGCTGTTTTCAGGCTTTCAGGCTGCCCACAGCTCCCATTGACTTAATGTCGCAGCAAGGCTGGCTGGAAGCAGGTTTCTGGGGTTTATTTATCTTCTATAATTGATACACTGTTCCTTTAAGCCGAGGCCTAGGCAGGTAATGAAGCCTCCTGTCTGCTTCAGCTTGTGGCTTCTATAATTGAAAGAATGTTGCCTTAGTAGTAGGGCCCAGGCTTGCTGTTTGCTTCATCTCTGAGGTTCTATAATTGCAACAATGTCGCAACTATGTTGTTGCCTGGAGCACAAAGAGGCCCAGCAGACTGGCAGACAGCTTACTCCTGTGCAATGGAAGCCGCCTGTTTACTCCAGCTTCGTGACTGCCAGCCTCCATCTTGACTGGGTTAATTTGCATACAGCCACTCTGATTGGCTGGTGGGCATGGCTTAGGCATCCTGTAGAAACGGTCAATTTTAATATTACTCTTTTATTACACTATATATCTCCTATCTAATAAAGAGGTAATATGCAAATTGACCATCACTCCAACACACAAGATGCCTGCTTCCATGTGGTCAAAGATGGCCACCCCCATATGGACACAAGATGGCCGGCAGGGGAGGGCAGTTTAGGGCTGACCATGCCAGCAGGGGAGGGTAGTTAGGGGCAATCATGCTGGCAGAGGAGCAGTTAGGTGCTGATCAGGCTGTCAGGGGAGTGGTTAGGGGGTGATCAGGCTGGCAGGCAAAAGCAGTCAGGGGCAATCAGGCAGGCAGACAGATGAGTGGTTGGGAGCCAGCAGGCTTAGATTGTGAGAGGGGTCCCAGATTTGGGAGGAGCAGTCTGGGCTGAGGAACACACCCCTCGACCCCGTGGATGAATTCCATGCACTGGGCCTCTAGTATCTAATAAAAGAGTAATATTGAAATTGACCATTTCTACGGGATGCCTAAGCCATGCCCACCAGCCAATCAGAGTGGCTGTATGCAAATTAACCCAGCCAAGATGGAGGCCAGCAGTCATGGAGCTGGAGTAAACAGGCAGCTTCCGTTGCAGCAGGAGTAAGCTATCTGCAGGCCGGCTGGGTTTCTCCGGGCTCCAGGCAACATACTTGCAACATTGTTGCAATTATAAAAGCCTCGGAGCTGAAGCAAACAGCAGGCCTGGGCTCTACTACTAAGGCAACATTCTTTCAATTATAGAAGCCACGAGCTGAAGCAGACAGGAGGCTTCATTACCTGCCTAGGCCTCGGCTTAAAGGAACAGTGTATCAATTATAGAAGATAAATAAACCCCAGAAACCTGCTTCCAGCCAGCCTTGCTGCAACATTAAGTCAATGGGAGCTGTGGGTAGCCTGAAAGCCTGAAAACAGCCCTCAGTCCATCACCCAGGCTGGCCACACCCCAATGGGGTGAGGGACCCCACTGGGGGGCTTGGTCAGCCTGCAAACAGCCGTTAGCCCATCACCCAGGCTGACCAGGCACACCAGCAGGTGGACAGTCCCAGAGGGGTCCCAGACTGTTGCGAAAGGGCACTGGCCGGACTAAGGGACCCCCTGAGTGCACAGATTTTTGTGCACCGGGCCCCTAGTATGTGTGTGTGTGTGTGTGTGTGTGTGTGTGTGTGTGTGTGTGTATAAAATTTCCATTTTGTTGTTCAAATTTTTTTTACTCTTTTTTTCTTCTTCTTCTTAAAGAACACCCTTTAACATTTCATGTAATACTGGTTTGGTGTTGATGAACTCTTTTAGCTTTTTCTTATCTTGGAAGCTCTTTATATGTCCTTCTCTTCTAAATGACAGCTTTTCTGGGTAAAGTGTCTTGGTTGTAGGTCCCTGCTTTTCATTGTTTCAAATATCTCTTGCCACTCTCTTCTGCTCTGCAAAGTTTATATTGAGAAATCAGATGACAGTCCTAGGAGAGCTCCCTTGTAGGTAACTACAGTCAAACCTCAGTTCTTGAACGTCTCCCATCTTGAACAATTCACTTCTCAACCTGACAACCCTTTTTTTTTTTTTTTCCAAGATCAGGAGGAGAAAATTACTCCTCTCTCCTTTATTTTTTTTTATTTTTTTTTATTTCATTGCTTAAAGTATTACAACAAGTGATAGATAAGTATTACAACAGATGATAGATAGATCTCCATTTTTTCCCCTTGCCCTTGCCCCACCTCCTCCCTAAGCCCCAGTTTCCCGTGTCCACTGATTATGCTCTTATGCATGCATGCAAGTCTTTCAGTTGATCTCCCAACTCCCCCCCAACCATCCCAAGCCTTCCAGCTGTAGGATGATAGTCTGTTCAAGGCTGCTCTGTCTCTGTATTTGTTTATGTTTATCATTTTGTAATGGTCTTTATTATCCATAAATAAGTGAGGTCATGTGGTATTTTTCTTTCATTGATTGGCTTATTTCACTTAGCATAATGCTCTCCATTTCCATCCATGCTGATGCAAATGGTAAGAATTCCTT
>PVJC01020216.1:0-29379 GCA_004026665.1 Murina feae
CCACCATCCCCTCCTCAAGTCATCCACAACCAAGGACAGAGGGGGATAGACCAAGAAGAAAGTATGCCTACTTCTTGAAAGCTTGGTCCTCATGTGGCACAACTGGGTGATGACTTGTTCAGTGGCTACTACACATAGCAATTAAGGGGGCTGCAGAGGTAGACAACGTAGTAATTGGTTTGACAGCTGCCTTCTAGCTACAACTTTATAGTATGAATGAAGGCACAAGATTTTGGTGAAGAATTAGACTTCTCTACAGTAGGAGTAAGACAGAAAACATCACTCATAAGGAAATATCACATTAGGACCTTTAATGAATCATAGTGCATTAATAATGATATATTAGTATAAAAAAGCTTTAAATATTTGATTTACAAAATATTTTGGGTGTTTCATACAGTAAATGCTTAGGCTTCTCAAAAAGAATATGTTCTTTGGTAAATATCTGGTTTGGAAACTTGAATAACAGTTGTCTTCTTTGAACGAAGGTATTAGCATTACTTCCTATTCAAAATAATGTTAAATTATTGTATTAACATGAGCAGAAAACAGGCAGTTATAAAAGTTTGCCATATCAAACCCAGTCGCTGTTGTCAATTTAGAATACTCTATGTTGCTAAAGATAAGAATGTGTTTATGATGAAAATTACCTGATATTAGATATATCTAGTTGTTAGAGTCACACTATATTGTAACAGACTAAGAAGAAAAATAAATCTGTGAGATGAAGTGTGGAGAATGTTTGGGAAGGTAAATAACTCACCTAGAATTATGTTGTAGTTTTCTTATTCCAAGTTCTATAAAATCTATGCTAAGTGCACCTCTTTATAATTCCATCTTCTTTTATTTTTAAAAAGGATATCTTTATTGTTGAAAGTATTACAGATGTTGCCTTTGTTTTTTACCCATTGGCCCCTTCCACCACACACCCACCCCTCCCAGGCTTCATCACACTATTATCCATCTTCTTTTTTAATTTGACATACCTGTTTAAAACAGTCATCACACATATCGCTAGCCAAACTCTCATAAAAGAGGTAGATGTCTACATGAAATGATTGTGTGTATAAGTAGAAAAGTAAATGAAATCTCCATTTTGGTAGATACTGCTGTCATTACATTTTATGTGTTTTCACAAAACATTTTCCTCCAAGGAAGAAATGTTCCTTGACAGAAAATAAAATAAAAATAAAAATTATAGGTTGATAGTCTGTTCTTCTCCCCGCTTTAGTCATCCCTTTATTAGCAGCTTGGAGTGATCATATAACCTTTCCCTGGACAATGACACCTGAGTAGACATCAGCTAAGGGTTTTCTAGAACGGATAGTTTTGTGATCAAAAGAGACAGCTGGAAAAAGTTGAGAGTACTCAATCTTTTAACTTGAACATGCATTAGTTTACTAGAATTGCCAAAGCAAAGTACCACAAACTATGAGGTTTGAGCAGTAGAAATATATCGTCTCACAGTTTGTATGGCCTAGAAGTCAAGAAGTCCACAGTGTTGGTTTCATCTGAGGTTTATGAGGAAGGATCTATTCCAGGCCACTCTCCTTGGGTTGTGGATGACTATTTTCTCCCTGTGTTACTTCTCATTAACTTCCCTGTGTGCATCATGTCTATTTCTGTGTCCAAATTGCCCCTTTTATAAAGATACTAGAGTCCCAGTGCACAAAAATTTGTGCACTCAGGGGGGTCCCTCTGCCCGGCCTATGCCCTCTTGCAGTCTGGGAACCCTCAGGGGATGTCTACCTGCTGGCTTAGGCCCACTCCCCGGGCGATTGGACCTAAGCTGGCAGTCAGACATCCCTCTGGCAGCCCAGGAGCCCTCAGGGGATGTCCACTTGCCAGCAGAGAGCAGGCCTAAGCTGCAGTCAGACATCCTTAGCTTGTGGCTGAGCAGAGCTCCCTCTGTGGGAGCACACTGACCACCAGGGGGCAGCTCCTGCATTGAGTGTCTTCCCCCTAGTGGTCAGTGTATGTCATAGTGACCAGTCATTCCCAGTTGTTCTGCTGTTAGGGTCAATTTGCATATTACCCTTTTATTATATAGGATAGAGGCCTGGTGCATGAGTTCAGGCTGGCTGGTTTGCACTGAAAGGTATCCCAGATCAGGGTGAGGGTTCCACTGGGATTCCTGGCCAGCCTGAGTGAGGGGTCTTTTTCAGCCTGGACACACCCCCTTCAGGGTAGGGGTCTTGGCTGGAGTGCTTGGCCAGCCTGGGGGCATGGCTGATGGCTGTTTTCAGGCTGGCCACAGCCTCTTCAGGGAGGGGGGTCCTGCTGGGGTGTCTGGCTATCCTGGGTGAGGGGCTGATGGCTGTTTGCAGGCTGACCACAGCCCCCAGTAACCCAAGCTCCCAGCGAGGCTGGCTGGAAGCAGGTATCTGGGGTTTATTTATCTTCTATAATTGAAACTTTGTTGCCTTGAGTGGAGGCCACAGCCTGCCTAGGCAGGCAGCTTCCTCCATCACCAGGGTAAGGAAGCCTTCTGTTTGCACTAGCTTTGTGGCTGCCGGCCACCATCTTGGTTGGGTTAATTTGCATGTAGCCGCTCTGATCGGCTGGTGGTCGTGGCTTGGGATGTAGTGGAGTGACACAATTAGCATATTACTCTTTATTAGATTAGACTAGTTATAATGAATTAGTCCTTAGTCTGTAGAAACTTTATCTCCAAAAGTTACATTCAGAGGTGATGAGGTTTAGGATTCCAACATAATTTTTTGGTGGGGGGAGGACAATATTCTACCCAAGACAGAACTCAAACATTATGTCAAGGTAAAGGAACCAACTTGCAACCAATATAAGAATGAAATTCAATGACACAACAAGATATGGATGGTGGACAGAAAGATAGAGTAAGGGTCAGTGATAGCACTAGAAAGCACTGAACCTCCTCTGCCTACTTCAGAATAAGTTTCTCTTAAATGTACTTCCAGAGTGAGAAAGCACACCAATAGCCTGTTAGGGTCAATGTTAAATCTGTTACTAATATACAAGAGATGTGAAGACAGAAATGTATTAATTTCCCAATATTCTCTCAGGGTCCTATTACATTGAGATTTCAAATGACCTCACTGTCAACCACAACCAGCAAATAAACTGAACTTTTAAAATGCATTTAATATTTAACTCCCAATTATCATTTTAGAAGAATCATATCTTTAGTTCTAAGATTTCTGGCTGTCAAGTTAACCAAGAGTAATAAAGTATTTCTGCCAAACAGAAACCTTTTTATAAAATCAGCAAAAAAAAAAAAAGTGTTTTCTTTTAGGGCATTATGATCTGCAAGAAAAAAGCATAACCTTAAGACTTTAGTCAATCAATTATTGCAGGGGACAAACAACTTTATAATTCAACATGATCTGTTAGATAGATATTTTCAGACAATGTCTAATGTCTGAACAAAATACACTGTAAACATGTACCAAAGCTCTGTTTATTGTAGCAGGTAGCTAGAGTAGCTGTCAATACATCCCTTTTAGAAATGAGCACTTGGTAAACTCAAATCAATGAAGAAGTCCCCTTGTGATGACATTTTAGGACATATAACCAGCATGCAACATTAGCAGAATTTGAGACATAGGAAATGCTTGAAGTAAAGTTTGTTTATACCTGTTGCCAGCAATGGTGGTTTCATATTCTTTTTTTCTCTTTTTATTCTTACTATTTTCTAAATATTTTTCATTTATTGTATTTGTGATTTTGTATCCCAGTTATTTCTCACTCCTACTCTTTTTCTTCATTTGAAATTTCAAAAGATTTAAAAGTTAGGTATTTCATAGTTACCTCTACACTTACTTTACCTGCTGGTGTCCACCACGTTTATGCACTTTTATACATGAATATTTTAGTTCTAGAAAACACTATATAATTTCATATAACTTAGCTTAAACAAATATTGCCACAGTACTCTAAAATGTAGCAGCTAAAAAATGAGTCTTAAAAACATTGCCAGGAACCACATAGTAAAATATGTATTCACACACACACACACACACACACACAGCCACTGAGTTCTCTTTCAAGTATGGGATGACAGATTATTGGGGTGATTAAGGTTTTAAATATATGGAGTGACATACGTGAATAGATGAACTTTCAAATTTGGAACACACACACACAGCCACTAAGTTCCCTTTCAAGTGTGGGATGTATAGATTATTGGGGAGATTAAGGTTTTAAATATATGGAGTGACATACATGAATAGATGAACTTTTAAATTTGGAAAGCACAACAATACTGGAGAAATTATTATGTAAATATTTATAGAAGAGTTCAACTTTGAATATATCACCCTCTCATAATGGGGTATTGACTTCCATATAGAAATTAACCCTTTAAAATTTGCGTATATAATCCTCAAGATAACTATTTCATGTTTCTTCCAGACATGAAGTTGCCTGTGTCTTGACTTTCCATAATGTCAATAAAGCATTTTGGGGTCAAAGTTTCTAACTTTTTTTTTGAAAGCTAGCATCTATATTTTCTTTTCATTTTCCAACAAGTTATTGCATTCTTTTGTTTAGTTTTGTTATGTTTAGATAGCTAAAATGAAACTAAACACTTCTAAAGCTCCACAAATTTGATGTTTGACTTTCTACTATACCATCTAATCTAATAAAAGAGTAATATGCAAATTAACCATCACTCCGAGACACCTAAGCCATGCCCACCAGCCAAGCCACACCCACCAGCCAATCAGAGCAGCTGTATGCAAATTAACAGAGCCCAGATGGAGGCCGGCAGCCATGGAACTAGAGCAAACAGGAGGCTTCCATTGCAACTGCCTGCCTAAGCCGGCTGGGCCTCTGCTCAAGGCAACAAAGTTTCAATTATAGAAGATAAATAAACCCCAGAAACCTGATTCCAGCCAGCCTCACTGGGACTTTGGGCCAATGGGACCTGTGGGCAGCCTGAAAGTGGCCCTCAACCCCTCACCCAGCCTGCCACACCTCCATGGGGTGAGGGTTCTCACTGGGGGGCTTGGCCAGTCTGCAAACAGCCATCAGCCCCTCACCCAGGCTGGCCAGGCACACCAGCAGGTGCACATCCCCCGAGGGGTTCCAGACTGCGAGAGGGCACAGCCCAGGCTGAGGGACCTCCCCCGAGTGCACAACTTTTTGTGCACCAGGCCCCTCGTTATTTTATAAGTGCTTTCACCTCACCATTATTTTACAAATGCACATAGGCCAAAATAATCTCTTGTACTATAAGTTCTGTTTCCAACTTCAAACAAAGCTGAAGTAATTACTTTTTGCTCCTGACATCCAAATGCAAGCATTGGGGATAACTGGAGTCTGTCCTAAGAAAAGTAGGTCAGCCCCTGAGGATTTGACATCCCTTTTCAATCTTTTTCAATGAAGACAACTTGAGTAGCGTGGAATGTTATATTCCAATGTATAATAATGTATTGGCTTTGGATATGCATTTATAAACCATTGTATAAGCACTATTGATATATTTAATTAAACTTTATGGCTTATGTTTTCCCTTTCCATTTCTCTAGGATTTTATTTTTTATTTGTTTCATAGACTGTGACTTTTTATAATATAGAAGGGATTCAGGTAATTGGGCATGGCTCTTTTTTTTGTTGTTCTAATTTTGTCTAGCCTTGGCATTAAATAAGGTTTCTATTCTAGTAGCTACAATAGTTAATAAATATTTCCCCATTTCAAATCAGCTACTAAAAAAAGAAATAGGAAGGGACAACTGATGCCTTTTCATTAACAGAATGCTTTCTCTCCAGAAATAAGAACATGCCACTATATTGTAAATTGGGGTGCAAAATCAGAATAGATAGATAATAGATAGATGGTTGATTTATAAATTATTGATTTTTAAATAGATAGTTAACATATGATTGATTTATAAATATGTAACAATAGGTGATAGATTACATAGATAATAGATAAAACTTATATAATTGATAGGTGATAGATGGTAGAATTTACTCTATTTGTAAAATATATGTGGAACACAAGATATACCCTTTTTATTTTTAAGGAACTCTCTCCAGATACAAGTTACAATTATATTTAAGTTAAACCGCAATCACATCTCATTACAACTAGCATATTTTACAAAATATAAGAAAACAAGATTCATTTTAGTTACCTTTAGTGTTTAGCTCCTAGCCAATACTCATTCAACATTTGATAAGTTGAATAATAAGTAAAATTGTGTCATGAAAAGTTGAAAGAGGTCTTTCTTTTGCAAAAATTATTCTTATTCCCAGTACAATCTAACAATTTATCTTGCTTGCTTTTTCATGAACAGGACATCAAGATTGTTTGTTTCTTTTTAGTCAGGAACAAACACACACAAAAAATTGAAAAGATGACAGCCTACCTGACTGTTTGACATAATGCTATGTTTGTGACCGTCCCAGAAAAATTGGTATATAAAAGCCTAATCTCTAATGTGATGGTATTTGGGGGTGGGACCTTTAAGATGTAGTTAGGTGATGAGAGAGGAGCCTTTATGAATGGTATTAGTACCCTTGCAAAAGAGTCCACTGAGTGCTCCCTTACCTCCTTCTACCATGTGAAGACATATTGAAAACAAAAAGATAGCTGTTCATGAAGTGGGAAGTGGGATCCCACCAGACACAGAATCTATCAGTGCCTTGATCTTGGACTTCCCAGATACCAGAACTGTGAGAAATAAGTTTCTGTTGTTTACAAGCCACCCGGTTTATGATAGTTTGTTATAGCAGATGGAATAGACTAAGACTAAAATGTTGACATAATACAGTTGCATAAACACAAAAGCCTTATTGCAAATGGAGAGCAAACCCTCAAACCAAAGTTAATTGTGTTTGGTTTGTTCACTGGAGCTAGACTAATGGAGAAGATTTTAACAACACAAATATTAAACTTTGGATTTATCTTGCTTTAGTTTCCGCTTTCTAAAATATGTGGTTTTATAAAGTAAATACATTTTGTACAATGAACATGTTTTATTTTTATTAAAAAAACACATTTTATATGAGACTAATGGTTGATTATATTTAAAGTTAAGCAGGAGAGGCAAGAGTTGGAGTGGAAGTTCAATTATTTCAGGTCCTCTGAGAAATAATTATGGGAAATTAATATATGGGATCTTAGAACTATAACTAATTATTTCCTAATGCACTTCCATTAATTTAACATGTTGAAATGACTAAACTTCAAAAGTATCATATTGAAAATCTCAGTTACTAAACCTGAATTACAAATTGACCCTATATTTTACCAATTTTATTTTGTTTTCTTAAATTTAAGGTTTTTAGTTTGCATTGTACTTATTATATGCTTACTTGGTCAAATTTCTTCTTTTAACATAGGCCTCCAATCTATCATCCAATCAATCCAACCATCCATTCATCATTTGTTTGGTCATTCAGACAATTAACATTTATTGAATATTTAATATGTGCCAAACTGTGTACTATAGTATATCTGCTACTTGAAATAAGATTTTCCTTAGTACTCCTTCCTAAACGCCATCTTTTTTCTCCTTTGGAAAAGTTGATTGACTACTATTCAACTAATACGCAAATCTTTGATAACTACACTTGTAAATGGCAAGCCCTAAAATTGTACAGGGCTTCTTATACAACTTCTGGTCAACCAGTATCTACGCACGTTTCACTATCGCTGTGAGAATCCATTAAACACTTTATCTGTTTTTTTCTATGTACTAGGACCTGTTTCGTTTGTTTACTTGTTACCTAATATGTCAGGCACTGGTCTCAATTCTCTCCAGGATGAAGAGAGATCCTTCAAGAGAAGGAGCTTATCCCTCACCCATCACTTCCCTTTCCAGATGCAATCTCTTCTGTAGAAGTTCATACTTTCTGTGTAACTCCTTTCTCTTCTTTAGTCAAAGTTGTCTTTTGACCTCTAGGAATCATCTGCAATTTCTTTAGCAAGCTCTTCACCTATTTGTTCTTGTTTTTTTTTTCCACAAAGGAATTATGATGCGATTGACAACATTCATAGAGAAGCACAAATCGGATATAAATTTTAGGGGGAAAATATGAGGGAACTTATTAAAACAATTATGCAGAACAACTAGCATGCTCACTGAGAGAAGTGTGCCTCGACCCTGCCTCAGTTCCCAAGACTCACTCAGTATGTGAAACTCATGATGAACTCACCACTTTACAATGAGAATTTGAATAGTTAGAAACAGTCCTTCCATTCTAATTCCCTCAACTCCTACCCTACTGTGAGAACATTCCAGTTACCCTGGTTATGAGCTAATTTGTTGGCTAAGTGTGAGAATTATGTTTGGATCACTATTGCACACAACCTGCTAGATCTCTATTCCAGGTCTCCAGCCTATGCCTCTTGGGTTCAAAATCCTCCAAAACTGCCTCTTGTGTATGTTTAAAATGTATTGCTATGTACATGCTTCATAAATTATTAAATCATAAATTGTATTTCCCCCAATAAGCTTTTTTTCTGACATAGGGATGAATATCTCAGTCACTAAGATTCAAAAATTGTATTAGCTTTTACTTTACCAACCCCTGATTCTTGTCAATGAACATTGAAGATAAAGGTAAAGTTCTGCTTTATTCCATTAATTACTTTTTTTCCACTCCCATTACTATGAGGCTCTTATTTCCTTGACCTTGGATTATGGCTAAACACATATGTTTGGGAGCTGGATGCCTTGAGTTTAAACCCATGGTAGTCTTTTAATTATGTTTGTGATCTTGGTTTAATCTCTTAAACTCTCTGTACTGGTGTCTAGGCTTATAAAATGTCAATGAAAATAGTGCCAACATCGTATGTTTGTTGGGAGAGTTAAATATGTTTACACATATAAATCATTTAAACCAATGCACAAAGTATAGTACAGCAAAAATAGTATTTGCTATTATAGTGGCATCTTAATAGATCTCCCTTTTAGCCTTTTGTTCATTGTTCATTTAGACTCTAGCACACACTTTCCAATAAATATTCCTAAAATATTTCTCTAGATATGTAATTCTTCTATTAAAAATGTTCATAATTTTCACATTGGCTGCTGATATGACTATGAACTCCTTAATCTAACTTTTAAAGGATTAGCCATAATTATCTTTCTAACTCCCCTGTGGTTTAGTACGCATGGCAGAGACACTAAAATTAAGATCAACATATTGGTGTATCTTGATCTAAATACTTTTTGGAATAATATAAATCATACATAAATTAACATAGACATATGTACTTTTACACTTTCAGATTTGGGTGATTAAAAATGTACTTTTGCCAGGCCAGTGTTGCTCAGTGGTTGAGCATTGACCTATGAACTAGTTCAATTCCGGTCAGGGCACATTCCCAGGTTGCAGGCTCAGTCCCCAGTAAGGAGCGTGCAGGAGGCAGCCGATCAATGATTCTCTCTCATCATTGTTATCTCTCTCTCCCTCTCCCTTCTTCTCTGAAATCAATAAAAATATATTTTTAAATGCATTCCTGAATGTGAATTTAAAGTATTTTAGAACTGAACAGCAATGAATGAAGACTTTAAAAGGCCAATAGCAGTGTAAAACTTACCTAGCTCTTTGTAGTTTTCATTATAACTTTATTACCTTGAAGATAATTATTTTTGTGGAACTCAAAATAGTTCTGCTAAAAAAATCAGTAATAAAGCTCAACAAATTAAAATAATTAGCAAAATAATTAGTTCCTTCTTTGATCTCATTACACCAAAGGGCAATCAATGTCTTGTAGATTTTGCAATGCCATGAATGAATTCCAAATCCTGTGGTGGTTTTTGTAATATAAACAAATCTACACAAATGCAGCTTCTACAACTTATAGAATTCATAGAATTAATTTATAAGTGATTATATATTATGTTATTAATTTTACAAAAATAATTTTAAGGAAAACAGTAATACTAGTCCATAATATTTCACATTATCATATTTGCAAGAAATTATTGATACTTAAAAAGTATTAATGCTATGCATACTGAAGCAGTTAGGTGAAAATATACTGATATCCCCACTTACTTTGACATACATTTAAAAAAAGACCATTTGATGCCAGAACCGGTTTGGCTCAGTGGATAGAGCATCAGCCTGGGGACTCAGGGGCCCCAGGTTTGATTCCTGTCAAGGGCATGTGCCTTGGTTGTGGGCACATCCCCAGTAGGGGATGGGCAGGAGGCAGCTGATCGATGTTTCTCTCTCATCGATGTTTCTAACTCTCTATCCTTCTCCCTTCCTGTCTGTAAAAAAATCAATAAAATATATTTTTTAAAAAAATTTTAAAAAGACCATTTTAGGAATATAAAGAGGGACTGATACATGAATAATTATGTGTTAAAGCAAGTACAGTAAAAATGTTAGTTGTAGACTTTATGCTGTGTATTGCTACTTGAGCATTTACTGTCAATTTCTCCCAACTTTTTCTTCTGTTTGGCCATTTTTATAATAAAATATTTAAAAAGGACTAATTTTGTATTTCTTATAGAGAACATTAATGATTGCAATTCAGTTGTTTCAAGGAGAGAAAATTCCTTCATTTATACAAGAAATTCCATGAGGCAGAAAAATTCTAGGAAAAGTTAGATTTATGTGAAATGTATCTGAGTGTGGCTGTAATTTTAAGGTCTTTATCATCAACGAGAAGAATAATGAGAGTTCCGACAGTGGGTTTCTGGACCAGGGCTCAGCCTGGACTTCAACAACAGCCAATTTGTATTACGCACCTTGGATGTAGATGGGAGAGAGGAGATAGCAGTCAGTCAGTCCCTCCTGCTAAACCTCATTGGAAACCACAACAAACAGCAGAAGAGAAGATGTTCGCGTAGGGGAAGAGCTGGGGTAAAGAAAAAGCCAGCAAGAGTTTATGGCAGTGAATAGTCCATTCTGTCCTATGGGGCTTATGATTTCAGCAGGGAAGGCAGAATCATCAATCAAATAGTTACAAACTATAACTATTACAACAAGTAGTTATCGCTGAGACGAGGGGAAATTGCAGGTCTTCTGAGATGACAAGATAGGGGACCTTAAATTAGATTGGGATTTCAAGAAAGGTCTCAATGTGAAAATAACTTGGCCTTGGACTCGGCCTAGTGGGCAATTCAGGTCATGGGATGTCTCCCACAGGCTTATCTGTGCAGACAGAAATGGACAATTTCAGTCTTTTTCCTACCCACCCACATCATCACCCTGTACTTTTTTCACTGGACAACACATGAAATTTGTAGCAGTCATTCCAAGTCTCAAAGTTATATAAGTATGTGTTACACAATAGATTTAAGAAGCAATTAGGCACTGCTTATCAAATTGTATTTTCTAATGGAGTCATGATTTTTTACCATTTTCTGCACACACATTTTGCTCATGTTCCTGCGTCCACATGGTAAGAATTAATGAGAACTTTGAGAAAACAATCTTAATGAAAGCTAAGGAATGGGGCTGAAGTATTTGTTTCCTTTGACAAAGTTTTAAAAAGTTCCCTACTATGTAACTACCTAAACAATGCAACTTTGAGTGTTTGAAATGTTTTCTTTTGAGGAGTGAACATTCATGGAGATTGAGATACTTTCATTTACATAGTGTGGCTAAAAAACACTGATAAACTACGTTCACCCAAACATAATATAACACATGCTTTATAAACGACTTTTTACAATCACATTTAGTTTTCGTTACACCCTTTGGGGAGTTAACTGAGAAAGTGTTCCTGTAACACTGTGAAATGTCTGGGATGCATTTTTCAGAAATTAATACTCTATTGGCATATGTGATATATTACCTCATATGCTTTTTTGCCTAAAACTTGATGACATTTTCGGGGGGAAAAGAATAGGAAAGAGTAGCCTATCAGCTATGTAATATCAAACTACTAAGTGTTATAAATCTAGGGAAACAGAACTCTCACAGCATGTTTTACTAGTGAATTACACGCCAAAGGGACAGCCTACTTGGGGGATTGAAACAAACTTGGGGGATGGGAGGGACGGGTGGATAGAAACCAATGGTTTTGTCATTTTATAAACATTGACTAAGAGTCAGAAATATAAAGACAAAGAAGAAAAACGTTCTTGGGCTCGCCCTGTCAGTGCAATCTACACATTCCGACTTTTTTTTTTTCCTGACAACAAATAGTTTTGCACCACACACTGCAGAGCCAGAGTGGAAGATAACCAACTCTTTATATCTGAAAATTTCTAAAACATGGACCAAGTCCAGTCTTTCTTTGTGAGTTTTTTGTGTTTTTTTTTTTGTCAGGAATGAATTTCAACTTGCTTATATTCCTCTTGCAGCAAAAATCATTTTTATACATGATCGTTTCCTTCCCCTTGAATGTGTGCAGTGTGGGACATATTGCAAAGTCACGTGTGTATTAATAGAGCTCCCTTTAAATTTGACATTTGCTGATATCTTGCTCCCTTGGCATCAAATAAAAGTAAAAATAGATTGCCATCTCAATCTCAGTACAGTTGGTTAAAATATTAAAACAGAACTGAATTAAATACAAAGGCAATGCTTAGAAGACATAGGCAAGGAGTTTGAATAATGCAACCATTTTCTAATTATAATTTATATAAATAGTACCTATTACAATTACCATATAATAGTTATAAATTCAGGGATATAAATGATTCAAGCTACTTTTTCCAAAAACACAGTCTATGGAGCCAAGTAAAACTGAAATGTTTAAGCAGTATGATTAGTAATTCTGATGGATAACTAATGTTTAGCAAAGGAAAGAGCAAGGCAGGGATTTAAATTCTCATGGGGAGAATCAAAGAATCAAGACTACAGAAAAAGAATAAAAACTCATGGTGCTCTTCACCTTTACAGTCTACAACCTATTTTTATAAGCAGTGTCTCAGTTTGGGAGGTGGAATAAGAATTCATATTGTTCACTGGTCCTAATACTAAATAGGATAATTGTTTAAAATGTCTCAAGAGAGAAACAGCAAGTTTGCTCACAGATTCTGCACTTTACCGGGTTTTGGTGACTGGATCTGATCATCAATGTTTATAAATGACAAATGGAGAAAAGGACACCCTGAGTGAAAACAGTATTATGATTTTTACTCTACAATGTCTCAACTCTGTTAGAGTATCCAAGTCTTTTTGTCCCAAAGCATGTTTATGTAGATTCTTTGTTCCCAAATATAGTCAGGAAACAAAGAGAAACAGGCACCAAGGGAGGTAGTAATGTTTTTTGACGGTAGTTGGCCACTAACGACTTACTGACTTAAAGTGAGAGACCACTTCTATATGGAAGAGCTCTGAGACCACTCCCAGGAACCCCATCTAGCCCAGTGCTGTGCTGTAACAGTCTCATATGGATCGTGAGAGTTGATTGTTAAATTTTGAATAACTTTTCAATTTAGTTGGTAACTTGAATTAGGCTTTGTTAGGAGTATTTACACCACAGACATTGGCAAATGCTGCAAGTCATTTTTTTAAAAGAGATCCAATTTATCAGCACATCACTTACCTGCAGATGTGGTGTGGGCACCTCCGTATGTAATCTGGTGCTAAACTATTGTAGTCTGCTTTTTGGGGTAAGGGTTAAGCTTTCTAGCAATGGCTAATGAACCCTGATTGAGTTGCCAATGACTGTTTAAGAACTCTACACAATCAATCAACAATGAGGTTGGTTGGGAGGAACATAATACAAATAGACCATAGAATGTTCATTTAAGATTCATTTATCAAAAGTGCAGGAACGGAAGCCTGCAAAGGCAAAAAGTCACCTAGGTAAGTAGTTGTCCTGGATAGTTTATTTATCCTTATAAGACAATGTTCATTTCTTAGAGCTTTGGTTGTTTGCTGTCCAATTTTTTTAAAAAAGTAATCTTGTCAAAACATTCATCTCTTTAACTTTCATAATTCCAATTCAAATAACTCATCTTAAGGAAATAATCAAATACTTAAACAAAAATAAACATGCAAGCATATTAATCACAGGAGTTTAGTTTAACAAATTATGATACATTTAAAAATTGAATATACACAAGTATTAAAATACTAATATAGATTTATTTTCCAATGACATAGAAAGTTGTTCATAACATGTTAGATGACTTAAACAAGGTAAAAAAATAGTATTTATAATATGATTGCTTTTTAAAAATACATATGTGACTAGAAAATTTTCTAAAATGATATACAGCAAAATTTTAGCAATAGTTAATTAGAGTGATGGAAATTTGAATAATTTTGTGTATATAAATTTATATTTTTCCACATTTTATCAACTTTTATTTCAGTGATAAGAAGTTACATATATATATATATATATATATATATATTCATGTATATCTATGACACTTTTATTACTTATAGAAATAGGATAATATTTTGGAAATGTTAAACTAATATAGCTTTCATTTCTCCTCCTGAAATTGTTGGCCTCCCTTCAATTTTTTAGTATGGTCACAGAGAAGAGTCATGGATTGAAACACACAGAAAGAGAAAGACATGATAGAAGAATTGTGTTAGACAAGAGAAAAAAAGGAAAACAAGTCCTTACAGTTCACAGCAGATTCTAGGAGTGGAGAAAAAATAGAAAGATAGGAAGAACGCTCGCTTCCTCCAAATACACCCCCGCTACTGAAATTCCAAATCCCTCAGAGAAAGTGTTAAGTAGAGAACATTTAGAGTGGCAGGATTTTGCCTTATTTCTTGTTCTGGACCTTGACTACGTCATCACAAAACATGATGGCATGTGACATCTGTCTAAGTGTCAGTACCAGACATATGCTCATCTCAAGCTTAAATAATTTCACCCTGCCTGAAATTATCTTTCCTTACTTCTGTGCTTGTCTTATAATGGGTATTCCTGGTTTTCTTTGTTTAAAATGTATCTTACCTAGTTGTGGGTGTAATAATATTTATGCAGTGTTGACTCAGAAGTAATTACCTAAATCATAGCTTGTATTTTTTTGTTTTGTTTTTAATTAAGGAGAAACATATACTATGTGTCATTCCCGCTTTAAAGGCAAACTATTGCCACCAAAAGATAATGCATAAAATTTTCCATATCCAGAGAGAGAATGTGACACAATTTGATTAATCAATTCATTAGTTAAGTCCTACCTGGTTTGGCTCAGTAGAGTGCTGGCCTGCAGAACGAAGGGTCCCAGGTTCGATTCTGGTCAAGGGCAGATATCTTGGTTGCAGGCTTCTTCCCGGCCCAGGCCCTGACAACCAATGTTTCTCTCACATCAGCATTTCTCTCTGTATTTCCCTCTGGCTTCCACTCTCCCTAAAAATCAATGGGAAAATATCCTGTGATGAGGATTAACAAAAGCAAACAAACAAAATATCATCTTAAGTAACAGTTTAATATGGAGTATGAGAACATTTTTAAAACAAATTTAATTGTGTCAGCTTGACTTTGATTTCTTCACAGGGTACAATTCCTTCAATTGGGAATAAAAGATTATATATATATATATATATATAGTCTTTATGCACCCAGTTGGAGCTTTTTCAGACTGAAAAAAATATGGTTTAGTCATTTAAAAAAATCCACATGCAATGGATTTTAAAATCAATCTCCTTTCAAAAATTTTGGAATTAGTTATTTGGTGATTACTATGGAAGACCTATAGAGGGTAATTTTTTTTTAAATAAATTGAATAAACGTACCTAGGGATAAATGAGAACAAAATGAAGAAAGAAATCTTGTATGTTTTACAACTGTCGAATCAAGCAAAAATCTCAACGTTTTGTGAAACACAAGTGAAATTGACCCAGCTTTAAAGAAATTATTTCTCTGTAACTATGTCCACATGGGTGCTTTGGTGCATCAATCAGGATGATTTGGGATCAACAGTAATCAGTTGATATATCAAAATATACACA
This sequence comes from Murina feae, assembly GCA_004026665.1. Classification (NCBI taxonomy): domain Eukaryota; kingdom Metazoa; phylum Chordata; class Mammalia; order Chiroptera; family Vespertilionidae; genus Murina; species Murina feae. The sequence continues at coordinate 15,823 of PVJC01020216.1, forward strand.
ATTTTTTGCTGGATATGAGAAGACCTGCTCTGCCATTCTTACTGAACTGGCTTTCTCCCTAATCTTTCTCTAGTCATGATCACAGTTGTAGAAACCTTCTTCAAAGATGGCAAAATCTGTTGGAACAGGAGAAACACTCCTCCCCTGCTTCCTGCTGAGAGTGTGACTGTCATTTCCAGCCATCTCCAGAAATCATCCTCTGTGTTGGCCTGAAGGGGACCACTATCTGCTACTGAACAATGCATTAATGAGACATATATGGCCCTTTTTTGGCTTCAACTTGACAAGGTTTACCACTAAGTCACATGGGAAGGCAAAACGAGACCACTAAAAGCATTTGACATAAATAGCATTATAGTGACAGTTTATTTGATTTGCCATTAAATTAGGCTCAATCCCTAGTGGAGGTTATGCAGGAGGCAGCTGATTGATGTTTCTCTCTCTCTCTCCTTTTCTCTTCCTCTCTCTTTCTAAGCTAAAAAACTATATATATCTAAAGTTCAATTTGTAGTTTTAGAAGAGGCATGGGAAAATACTTAGTTATTGAGGTATGACTCATTTGAGAAGTCTTGGTTTTCTCATTTTAAAATCTACTGAGAAAAAGTTGATAGCTTCCTACAACTTCTGGATGAAGAATGTATTGAGTTTCTCACGCTGCTGAAACTCTCTTGGCATAGTCAGCTACTCGTTCTCTACACTGTTTGATGCCTGGAAGCCAGTGCTTAAGGCTAAAGCCAAAATGTTTCTAAGACAAAGCTTGGCATTTATTTTAAATAGACTGTTCAATTTAGCATTTGTCAGAACTTGATTTTTCTACATTCCTTTCTTTGGGCATATTTCCTTTTTTGAAGTTATAGGTAGTAATGTTTTCAAAGAGAAAAAATTAGGTGTGGGATATAGTACTTAAAGAGTCTTATTGATTCCCAACGCCGTAAGGACTTTTGAGACTATCTAGGTTTTCAGTAACATGTGCCAAAGCCCTAATTTATCTGGGTGTAAACTATATACCGGATGGTGCAAAGATAGGTTTACAATTGTTCATATGGGAAATAATACAAAAATCTATAATAATAAAAGTGTAATATGTGAATCAACTGAACAACCAAACAGCATAACGACTATCCAGATGACCACAGTATGACACACACTGGCGCCAGGCCAGCCAAGGCAGGTGTGAGGCGATTGGTCGGGTGGCCCTGCCATTGCCCCACGATCACCCCTCAGAGGGTGGGCCAGGCTACCCTCTTTGGGCCAATCGACGAGGGTGCTTCACAATCAATTACCCCAAAGAGGGAGGCCCAGGCCACCTTCTGCGTGGCAATCAATCGCGGAGCCCCAGCTGGGTGGGCAGGGCCTCCCTCTTGTGGGGCAATGGATCTGGGGGCCCCACAATCAATCACCCCACAGAAGGAGGCCCAGGCCACCAGCCAGCAATTCTGTGGTGGGTGTGCAGGGCCGGCCAGTGTTCACCCCGCAGAGGGAGGCCCAAACCAGCCAAGCAATCACACCCCACACCTATTGCCTGCAGAGGGTGGTGACTGGTGTCAGGAGAGGGGAGGCAGCGCTGCACAGGTGGAAAGCAATGTTTGCAGTGCATGTGGGGCCAGCTGCCAGCAGCCGGGGGAAGGAAAACCCTGATAGGCTCTGATCGCCAACCAGGCCTAGGGACCCTATCTGAGGGGTACTGGGTTCCAAGAGGGTACAGGCTGGGCTGAGGGACACCCTCCCCCTCCCATGCATGAATTTTGTGCACTGGACCTCTAGTCTAATCTAATAAAAGAATAATATGCAAATTGACCCTCACTCTGAGACACCTAAGCCACGTCCACCAGCCAGGCCATGCCCACCAGCCAATCAGAGTGACTGCATGCAAATTAACCCAGGCAAGATGGCAGTTAATTTGCATACATAGGTGGGGGCGAAGACTGAAGACAGCATAGAAGGAAGCCAAGTGCTGCAGAAGGGAGCGAAGCAGCAGAGAAGGGAGGGAGCAAGGCAGTGGAGATGGGAGGGAGTAAAATGGGGGAGATAGGAGGAAGCGAGGCAGTGGAGATGGGAGGGAGCTGAGGCAGCAGAGATGGGAGGGAGCTGAGGCAGCAGAGATGGGAGGAAGTGAGGCAGCGGAGAAGGGAGCGAAGCTTGCCTCACGGGCTCCACTCCCTTCTCTGCTTGCTCCGGCTCAGGAAGCCCTGTTCTTGCAGGAATAGGCTGAGGAAGTCCTATTCTTGCAGGAATCTTCCTGCAATAGGCTTCTAGTTAATAAATAATAATACAAACACAAACATTTTGGGTACTCACAACTGTAAATCTACTTTTGCTCAACACTGTATTTATCAAAATTTGAGTCTTTCTTTCAGATTGTTGTATCAGCTACAAAGAAGATAGAACTTCAGAAGTATTATTGGTATAAATAAATTTTGCGTTCAATTGTTCTGCTAATGCTATCATAGTAATAGTATTATTTTGTCTAGAAAAAGCAGTTGGGACAGTAAAAGCCCATGTGTATGAATGAAGAAAATATCAAATCTAAGCCGATGAAAGCACACACATACACAGGTTAGAAAGATCTGAGGTGGAAAGGTACAGGAAGCACAGCCAAGGTATGGGGGCTGGATCGTGGAGGGAAGGAAACATAATCATAGAGTATGTCATGATGAAACAGATGGTCAAACATCTAGAAGTTTGGAAAAGGCTTCTTGTCTATTTCTTAGAAGAGAAATAAAACCCCCTTTCTCATGAAGAATAGTGTTAATCTACATATCCAATAGCCAATGATACTGGCTGGCTATTTCATTTTCTCACTGTCTTTCCTCTTTTGTTTTTTGTTCATTCCCTATGCAGCCTGGAGCCACATGTAACATCCAAACTCGGTAAGTTTCATAGGCATTAGAAACTACAGAATTTCCCATTTCTGTTGCAGTCATAATTGTAAATAAATCTTTTGCATCAAAATAACTTATAGGCCTTTGATTATTTGTTGCAAATACAGTGATGGTTCAATTAGCATATCTTAAGCTACTTTACAGGAAAGTTCCTTGTAGTTTGTCCAGCCAGTGGGTATGCCAGCTTATGGAAACACTGTGGGTAAAGTAAATAATGCCACCCAGAGAAGAAAAACATACCTCGTGCCAGATTTTGGAGAAATGGAGTATGTATGATGCAGATATGCTAAAAAAAAAGAAAAAAGAAAAGAAAAAGCAAATGCAGAATTCAAATACAGACAACCAAAAGAAGGGGTAAAGTATCACAGCCACAGTGCCCTTCTAAAAGATTTCAACCCCGAATGCTGCTGAAGGAATTGGCAAAAGATGGTATCATGTTTTGTAGCCTCCCCTGACATAAGTGATTGAACCAGGAATGAACTGAGCAGCTAACCTAGAACTGACATATTCTGGGCTGACCAAAATTCTATGGGATAGATTGGTCTGAAAGCTAATTCTACCAATTAGAATTTGGATAGATTGGTCTGAAAGCTAATTCTACCAATTTAGCTTGATGAGTAGAACTAAATGTTATCAATTAAATTGTTCACAAAGATTTGTCATGTCAGATACTGAGACTCCCCGTCGTTTGTGGGAGAAGCCCATGAATAACAGCAACAAAAAAGTAATGAAAATAGTAAGCAGAAACAATGGTTAAATAGAAATCAAGAAGTAAGTAAAAAATGTAGCGAATAGAATGTGACAGTCCCTTCAAAAACATTGGACGCTGAGACTGGAGGGCCCAAGTGGAACCCCAATCTCAATATCCTGTTTGTAGAAGCAGATGGCTCTTCACTTCCTCCTCTAGTGCAGTGTCAGTGGGGTCCTGCCACGAACAGCCTTCACATCCACTGAGGTAGTGCTGCGACGGGCTCCTAAACCCTTGCCATCATCCCCCTGCTCCTCCCAGCTCTGTCCTGTTGGCTGCCTCCATCTCCACAAGGCAGCAAAGAGCCCAAAGAAGACTTTGTGAAGTGGGACTACATAGCATTTGCCTTGATCTCTGGTCTGTGTCTGGGGGTGGGAGACAGAACGAGCCCCGCCTCTATTCAGCATTAATGTGACATAGCAAAGTGGGCAGAGGCAAAGCTAGTTTGCACTCCACCTCTTCCCTTTCCCTTTGCCTCCCCTCGTGCCAGTGAAGAGGAGACACCAACACTGAGGAATCAAATGTTGAAATTGTGTGGCATGGACTTTAAGGCAGCCATAGTTAAAATGCTTCAACAGGCAATTACAAGTTTATTCAAACAAATGAAAAATAGAAAATATCAAGCAAGTAAACAGAGGCTAGAACCAGTGAACTTGAGAACATGTCAAAATAATTTCTTTTTAATCTAAGCAATAGGAAGAAAACAAAATAGCTCATATGTGTAACATGCTGGGGTTGCAGGCTCAATCCTCAGTAGGGGGTGTGCAGGAGGCAGTCAATCAGTGATTCTCTCTCATCACTGATGTTTCTCTCTCTCTCTCCCTCTCCCTTCCCCTCTCTGAAATCAACAATAATATATATATTTTTAAGAAATAAATGAAAATACAAGATTTTCATGCTGTAAAAAAGAGAAAAGTTTCTGTTATTTATGTAATTCTTACCTGAAAAGGTATACAAAAATTTTAAAAGAACTGATGACAGATAATACTATCTTCAATTTACTGGCATCAAGAAATGAAAGGCCAATCAGCAGATGAATGGATTAGAAAACAGTGGTACATCTACACAATGGAATACTATGCTGCTGTACAAAGGAAGGAGTTCTTAGCATTTGCAGCAGCATGGATGGAACTGGAGAATATAATGCTAAATGAAATAAGCCAGTCAATGAAAGAAAAATACCACATGTCCTCACTCATCTATGGATAATAATAACCATTATAACAAAAATAGATACAGAGGCAGAGCAGCATCTAACAGACTGTCAAATTACAGCAACAAGGACAGGGAGGGTTGGTGGTGGGGGTGGTAACAGATCAGCCAAGGGACTTTTATGCATACATTTAAGCATAACCAATGGACACAAAACACTGGTTGGTAGGGGAGGCGGGGGGAAGGGCAGGGGAAAAAAGAGATATATGTACTAATCTTTGTAAAACTGTATGTAATAAGTTTTAAAAAAATTAAAAAAAAGAAACGAAAGGACCAGGACTATTATTAATTAGTTAATTAATTAATTAATGTGTTCTTATAGATATTTGGAGGAGGTACAGAAATGGAATTGTAGTTAATGAATTCACTTACTTTATCCAAAACTATTGCAACATTAAATCAGCAAATTTGTCAGATATCAGGAGGGTCAATTAAGAGTACATTTTTTTGTATTTTCTTTTAGAGGATGAGCAACATGCAAAATTTCAGTACATTCTGCAACTGTGTATAAAAAACACGTATTTGGTTCCTTATATAATAAGCTTAATGTATGTTTCTTTGTTAATATTATAATTACAGAAATTATATTTTTATTTATTAAAAATGTTTAAGTGCTTATATTATATTACTAGAGGCCTGGTGCACAAAAATTTGTGCACTTGGGAGGGGGGTGTCCCTCAGCCTGGCCTATGCCCTCTCGCAGTCTGAGACCCCTCGAGGGATGTCCACCTGCTGACTTAGGCCCATTCAGCTGGCAGTCAGACATTACTCTGGCAGCCCAGGAGACCTCGGGGGATGTCCACTTGCCAGCAGGGAGCAGGCTTAAGCTGCAGTTGGACATCTTTAGCACTGCTGAGGAGGCAGGAGAGGCTCCCGCCACCACTGCTGTGCTGACAGCTGGCAGCCTGGCTTGTGGCTGAGCAGAGCTCCCCCTGTGGGAGCAAAGCACTGACCATCAGGGGGCATCTCCTGCATTGAGCATCTGCCCCCCTAGTGGTCAGTGTGTGTCATAGTAACCAGTCATTCCCAATTGTTCTGCTGTTAGGGTCAATTTGCATATTAACCTTTTATTATAAGGACAGGGGCCTGGTGCACAGGTGGGGGTCGGCTGGTTTGCCCAGAAGGGTGTCCTGCTGAGGTACTCGGCCAGCCTAGGTGAGGGGCTGATGGCTGTTTGCAGACTGGTCAACCCCTCCAAGGGGGACCCTCACCCCATGGGAGTGTGGCCAGCCTGGGTGAGGGGCTGAGGGCCATTATCAGGCTGGCCATGGCCACAGGCTGGAAGCCGGTATCTGGGATTTATTTAACTTCTATAATTTAAACTTTGTTGCCTTGGTCCAGCTCAAAGCCACCGGCTGGAAGCAAGTATCTTGGGTTTATTTGCCTTCTATAATTGAAACTTTGTTGCCTTGAGTGGAGCTCAGGGCCTGCAGGGCAGGTGAGAATCTTGACTCCCTCCATCGCCGGGATAATGCAAGCCTCCTGCCTTGCTACAGCTCCCTGGCTGCCACCATCTTTGTGACGGAGTGAGGGTTAATTTGCATATTACTCTTTTGCCTGGGCAGAAGACCCCCAAGCCCCTCCAATCGCTGGCTTCACAGTGCCCAGGGCTCTGCAATCGACGGCTCTGCCCTTGCAGCCTCTGGCCAAGGCTACAGGCCTGGGCAGGACACCCCCAGACCCCTGCATTGTCAGCTCTTCCCCTGCCACTCCGATCACTGGCTCTGCCCTTGCCCAGGCCCAGAGATCACTGGCTCTGCCCCTGCCCCACTACAGCCTCTGGCCAAGGCTGCAGGCCTGGGCAGGAGACCCTCAGACCCCTGCTTTGCTGGCTCCACTGGTGCCCAGAAACCTGCAATTGCAGGCTCCACCTTTGCCCCTCCGATCACTGGCTCTGTGGAGCCCAGGCCCCTGAGATCTCCGGCCTTGTCCCTGCCCAAACCTGAGGCCTCTGACTCAGGCCTGAGGCCTAGGTAGGGCATCCTCATACCCCTCTGATCACCGGCTCTGCCCTTTCCCATGCCTGAGGCCTCTGGTGAAGGCCTCTGGCCTGGGCAGGGGCCCCCCAGCCCCCTCTGATCGCCTGTTCAGCCCCTTGGGCTCCCTGCCTCTCCCGCCACCTACCTGGCTAACCGGCCTGACCACTTCAGCGGCAGAGCTGAACTGAACTGGGCGCCACCATCTTGTGGTTATGGGGGCAGCCATCTTTGTGATGGAGTGACACCTAATTTGCATATTACTTTTATTAGATAGGATAAAGCACCTCCATATTGCAAATATTCAACTATTTGCATTTTCAGAGACTAAGCAGCTCCTCATAATCAGCATATAGATCGTTAATCAGAGCACTACCAGCCAGGCTGCCTCCACTCAGTTGTGACTACGGTCAGGTTTTGCTTCTCTCTGGTAATTAGCTGCTCTTCTGGATTCTAAGGGCATAGATTCCTGGTGCCTGTTTTTGTAATTTACATAGATCATATCACTCTTCTGCGTCTAACTTCTTTTAGTTCAGCATAATGGTTATGGGATTTCTCCATATCACCCTGTGTATTTCATCCAACAAATTTTAATTGATCACTTACTATGTAGTTGGCAGTGCTCTAGCTATTCATCATTCATCTGTGGCCTACATCCCCATCACTAATGATCATTATTAAGTACTCATAATTACTACTGAGTAATTAAAACTGAGTTCAAAAGTTGATGAAATCCCTTGAAAGATATAATTTGGGAAATGAAGTTATATTTTAGCTGACCGAGTTGGCCAAAGCCCATTTTTCACTTGGCCACATTTGAGTTTGCAGTCACCACAAAATGGAGAACAATGTATGTGGAGTCTGCCAAGCTGAAAACAGCAGATAGAAACGTTTTTATGCTTAAAAAAATATTCCTTCCTGAAAAGCTGCTAGCAGGATTTATTGTTGAAGGCAACAGCGTTTGGAAACTCTTTTGGAAACTCTAGCTCAATGTCTGTTGGTTCTAGAAAAGAGTGGGAAGATGCAACAAAACAGGGAATTGCCTATGGAGCACAAAATCATGTATACATTGATTCCATGAATCAATAGCCATTTGGAATACATAAACAATCAAAGCGGTTGTTTATCGAGTGAAAAAATCCGCACTAGATATCATAGCTATAATATTTATTAAAAACAGAATACTTAGCATTTTCCAGTACTTTTGAAGACATTTAACACACAGGTTACTAGGGGAACTATAGTAGCTTAATAAAATGAAAGGGCAGAATAAAGAAATAGGGTTGCTTGCTCTTCTAAATAACAAGTGTCTCACTGCCTCTTGTCAGGGGCTCATGAGGGAAGAGTACATTGTTACCCATTATTCAATTATATTCATCAAGATTGGAGTCTGGTAAGAGGCAGGAGAGGTTAGGGCACAGACCCAAACTCAGAGTGATTTGAGCAACTAGATGATGTCTTCTCTTCAAAACTCACTTTGTAAGAACAATAACCTGAGAGGTTTACCTGGCACAGGAGGTCACCAGCTCAGTATAGAAAGATCCTGTAGATATAAAGGAAATTGATACTCAGGATGACAGCGAAGTGGTATTAACTGGAAATCTGAAAGAAGTCAGAAAAACAGAGTGGGGGAATGTCAGGATGGGTAGAGATAGCGTTCTGGAAAATGTAACCACAATGAAGAAAGTCTCTGTGGTGGGAGGTCCAAAATTTTAATAAAAGTCAATGTGACTAAAGGACAGGGGACACTGGGACAGTGAAATGAGGTTGGCCTGAAAGGTAAGGACAAATACTGCAGGTACTCATAGACCTCGTAAGTGACTTTGATCTGGATCTTGAGAGGCATAGGATCTCCAAGACTGGCTATAAAGAACAGAGTTCAATGATCAGCTTTGCAGTCTTTAAAAAATAATATAGAGAATAGATTTTTAAAAGACAAGAAAAGTAGAATATGTACTTGCTGTACTGCAATGGGGAAGTCAAGCCTTGGCAGGACATAAAAGAAAAACTAAATAAGGAATTGTAAGATATGATGTCCCAGTTTTCTCTCCTAGTGAACATTTATATGGAAAATTAATTTATCAGAGATTTAGATTCCTAAAATTTAACAATATTAATAATGTGTTCATCGTATAATTGTAAGTGGAATGATATAAATATAAAGACTATTAAAGGCTGAAGAGTATAGATAGTTGCCATTTAAACAATAATTGAAATAAATAAAAACTTTGCAAGAAAATTTGCAAAGATAGAAAATTACTTTGAAGAGTATACCTGATGTTAGATCAGAAGATGAAAGAATACTTCTGAGTAAGTATTTCAGTGACTCACTCAAAAATAATTAAAGAAAGTTGGATTGAAACTAAAACCTATGGTGATATGAAAAGAACTTCACAATAATAAAACAGACATACACACACGGTCACACATGCTTTTCCAATGTTAGAAGAGTCAAAGAATTTTTTTTCCAAAGTAATAAATTAATTCACCAGATTCAGGAATTCTTTACATTTTCTTGGAACATAGCATAGATAATGGATAGCATGTAGTTTGTCACATTGACTGAATTCTTAGAGGCATGCCAAAGAAAAAAATATACAAATTCCATTAGGCTTAAGTGATGATAGCCCCTCATTTTAGGTATTTTCTTTAGATACAAAAATCTCTCAAGCATCAATGTTGGCATTCCAGGGAGTAAAAAAATATTATTTGAACATAATCTTAGAAAAATATTTTCTTTATAGGATAGAATAGCAAGTGAGAAGAGAAGAGGAAGGCCACATTTAAAAAATCCCACAGTAGGGGAGGAGGGGGGAAGGTCAAGGGAAAAAAATGGAGACCTATCTAACACTCGTTGTAATACTTTAAGCAATAAAACAAAAATAAAATAAAATAAAATAAATAAATAAATCCCACAAATTATTGCTTAATATTTTTATATAAGATGGTTAGGGTACTATTAATCAAGCAGAACAAGTTTAGTTTTAGAGCCTTTCTAAAAGGAAAATATTTTCTATTGTGATGCTATAGAAAAAATATTTCAGGTATATTTAAGCCACACGAATATTTTTTACTATTTCTGAGGTATGTATTTATTCACTTCAAGTGCAAACCAAAACTGGCCTAGGCACAGAAAAATATGTTTATTAACATCATATTTTACTGGCATTTTATATTTTAAAAGGACTGAATGATGAAAGAAAAAAGAGAAAGGAGGAAAAACAGGAAGACAGAGGAGCAGGAAAGGAGAAATGAAAGAATAAAGAAAGGAAGGGAGAGCGAAAGGAAGTTAGCAAGAAAAAGTAAATAAAAGGTAAAGCATAAGCTAGGACCATATTTCACACTCTTGGTCTCAGTTCATAAGGTCAAATTTTATTCAACTTAATAAATGAAAATTTAAGGGATACATACTAAAACAACAACAACGTAATTACCTGTACTATTGACCACTGCTATTTGGTTACCAAAGAGTAACCTAAGTAAAACTCAAAAATTTAAATATAGCAGTAAATCTTTTGAAGGAGAGATGTGCTGTTTTTTAGCTTTGTGTTTATTTTGAAAGGAATAAAAGTTCAGAATGAGGGGGAACCAAGATGGCAGCTTGAGGTACATACCTAAATGCGCAGCCTCCACAACTATATTTTTAAATACAACTATACAGATAAACGTCCATCCTCCAGAACCAAGGGAGGGGAGGCTTTGCAACCAGAAGGCAAGAGAAGGAGTGCTTTGAGACTGAGTGGAAGCTCCCTGCGCCAAAACTGAAAGGTACTGAGGGACACGCGGAACGGAGGCGGCTGCGCGGAGGCTCAGCGGCGCAGGTGAAGGGGAGCGGCGGCTGCGCTCGGTCAGGTTCACGGCTCGAGAGGAGATTGTGGATTCCCGGGGTCGCAAAGAGTGCAGCGTGGGCTGCAGGGCAGCAGGGCTGAAGACTAGCGATTTTCTGCAGTGCTGTTCGCAGGAATCACTGGTGTGGAGATTTGGGGCCTGAGAGGCACGCGCAGACTCAGCAGCAAAAGAGCAGCCATTGTGGGTTGCTCCACCCTGTGACTCTGAGACCCCGCCCCACCCCACCTACAACCCCGCCCAAGCTGTGTGCCTGCCAGTTCTTTTGGGGCAGAACTCCAAAAGATCCAAACCCCAAACAACAAGGAGAAAAGCCCACAGATCATTTCCTCCCAGTGATACCTCCCAGTGATAACTACAAGACTGTGCACCCAGCCTTCAAAGGCATACAACAAGAGTGTCCACCCCAGGTGATTGGGGAGGCTGAATCACTGGGCCCTACAGGACACCTAGCACAGAAAGCCAAAATGCGGAGACTAAGAAGCAGATCACAAAAGACAGAAATGGAGGAACGCAAATGACTGGATATAGAGTTCAAAACCACGGTTATAAGACTTTTCAAGAATATTCTAGAGACTGCCGATAAATTTAGTGAGACCCTCGAGCATATGAAAAAGAACCAGCAAGAAATTAAGCATACACTGACTGAAATAAAGAATAATATACAGAGATCCAACAGCAGACGAGAGGATCGCAAGAATCAAGTCAAAGATATCTAAACTAATAAAAGCGAAATATTAAAATTAACCGTTTCTTCGAGACAGGGTAAGCCACGCCCACCAGCCAATCAGAGCGGCTGTATGCAAATTAGTCCAGCCAACATGGAGGCCGCCACTCCCGGACCTGAGTAAAGGGCAGTTTCCATTGCGGCAGGAGCGAAAGTGAAGCTGCGGCCTCTCCACTTAAACTGCCTCTAGCGAAACACAGACTTGAAACATTTGAAACAATATAACAATAATAGAATCCTCGGGAGCTGAAGACACAGCAGCCCGGGCCTAACCAGTAAAAGTAACAATTGTTTCATTATAGACGCTGCAAGGTGAGGCAGAGGAGGCTTCGTTAGTAGTTAGTAGGCCGCCTTAAAGGAACAGTATATCAACTATAGAAGATAAACAAATCCCCAGGCCTTAAAGGAACAGCATCAATTATAGGAGATAAATCACAGTAACCTGCGTCCAGCCAGCCTTGCTGGGACGTTGGGTCAATGGGAGCTGTGGGCAGCCTTAAAGCCCCTCACCCAGCCTGGTCAGGCACGCCAGCAGGTGGACATCCCCCGAGGGGTCCCAGACTGTGAGAGGGCACAGGCCGGGCTGAGGGACCTCCCGAGTGCACAGAGCGGCTGCAGGGCGGGACAGCGCAGGACCCAGGACCGGTGCATGGGAAACAGGCGGCAGGGTTGGAGGGGCACCGGGAAGCTGGTAAGAGGTGGCAAGGGGCCGGCGGTCTGCTTGGTGGGCTTCCCAGGCCCTTTGTGGGGCATCAGGGAGCGAGAAAGAGGTGACAGGGGGTCAGTGGCCTGCTTGGTGGGCTTCCCAGGCCATTTGCGGGGCATCAGGAAGCGGGTAAGAGGCGGCAGGGGGTCAGCAACCTGCTTGGTGGACTTCCCAGGCCTTTGGAGGGGCATTGGGAAGCGGGTAAGAGGCGGCAGGGGGTCGGCAGCCTGCTTGGTGGGCTTCCCAGGCCCTTTGCAGAGCATCGGGGAGTGGGTAAGAGGTGGCAGGACGTCGGCGGCCTGCTTGGCAGCTGTCCAGGCCCTTGGAGGGGCATTGGGGAGCGAGAAAGAGGCAACAGGGGTCAGTGGCCTGCTTGGTGGCTGCCCAGGCCCTTTGCAGGGCATCAGGGAGCAGGAAAGCAAGGCTGCAGGAGCCGGGATACTGCTCGGCAGCTCTCCAGACCCCTTGGCGGCACCGGGAAGTGGGAAAGGAAGGCAGCAGGGGACGGGTGAGTGGGAAAGAGTTGGCGGCTTGCTTGGCGGCTTCCCAGGTCCCTTCTGGGGATCAGGGAGCAGGAAAAGGCTGGCCTGACCACGAGGTGGGGTTTTCCCTGCTTTCTGGTGGATGGAGGAAGATGGGCAGTAGGCAAGCTTGGGAGGCAGGCAGCACCCAGCCCTGGTCACAGCTCCAAAAAGAACAACATGCAGGGGAGGGCAAGAGTCTGAGAGATCAACATAGAGGGGGTGCCTGCTCCAAGCTTCCATGGTGTTCCTGGGGGCAGGTCCCCGGCAGGTAGACACACACAGGAGGACTGCTCCGAGCCTCTGATGCGGCTGGGGGCAGGTCCCCAGTGGTGACACACACACACACACACACACACACACACACACAAAAGGCGCCTGGCAGACTGGGGCCATCATAGGACATCCACTGAGGGGTCCCAGACTGTGAGAGGGGGCAGGCCGGGCTGAGGGACTCCCTCCACCCTGAGTGCACAAATTTTTGTGCACCGGGCCCCTAGTGAAATATAAAGAAGCAAAACTCATCCAGCTGGAAAAGCCAAAAAAGAAAAGAAAAGAAAAGAAAAAAATCAAGAAGTATGAAGATAGTATAAGGAGTCTCTGGGACAACTTCAAGCGCACTAACATCAGAACTATAGGGGTGCCAGAAGAAGAGAAAGAGCAAGATATTGAAAACCTATTTGAAGAAATAATGACAGAAAACTTCCCCCACCTGGTGAAAGAAATAGACTTCCAAGTCCAGGAGGCGCAGAGAACCCCAATCAAAAGGAACCTAAGAAGGACCACACCAAGACACATCATAATCAAAATGCCAAGAGCAAAAGACAAGGAAAGAATCCTAAAAGCTGCAAGAGAAAAGCAGTTAGTTACCTACAAGGGGAGACCCATACAACTGTCAGCTGATTTCTCAACAGAAACTTTGCAGGCCAGAAGGGAGTG
>PVJC01020217.1:0-29421 GCA_004026665.1 Murina feae
TTCCTAGTTTCCTGAACATTTTTTTCTAGTCATAGATAGAATAATCCTTAACTACAATATGACATTCTCTTGTTAAAAAGGAAAGATAAAGCAGTGGAAATAGCCTGTGTCTCTGAAAACTTTAACCACTATTATTCACATTCTATTAGCCAGACTAAGTCACATAGCTAAACCTAATATCTATGGGTTAGGAAACATTCTTATTGCATTAAGAGAGACCCTGAAAGTCACCTGGCAAATGGCCATTATACATCCTTCTTGCTGGTAGAACATCAAATAATTTTAAATAATAGTAAATATGCAATTTATTACAATGTGCTAAAGCCATCCCGAATATTCATCAGATAAAAACTGGGTCATTTTCCCTTTTGACCAACAATTTTATCCCTAGCTCATTATCATTTTCAATAGTGCTTCTTCATAATTATTGGCAGTTTTTAATCCAATTTATATTTCAAAATCCTGGTTTTTGTTCTTCTTAATCTTTTCCTTCTCTTTTCCTCTCCCCCACCCTTGTTTTCCTCCTCCCTCTTATACCTTTTCTATTTATTTACACTCATGGTTATGCCAGAGTATCTGTTATTAACAGTAACAGAATTTTAGGCACATTACTTCCCCAGCCACCACTTATCTTTTCTGCTCATGTCCAAACTCCATTAATTATTCAACCTCACAGAAACACACACTCCTTTGATACCACCATTTCTCATTTTCCAACCTTTTTCACATTACTATTTAATCATTACCTGGGATTTAATTTATGATGTGAAAGAGACCTTCCAAATAAATGCAGTGAATAAAAAGCAAAACTAAATGTAGAGGTCCTTACTATAGTCACAATACTCCTTTCAGATGCTCATACCTTTCTCCCAAATTATATGACCATCTCTGTGTACAGAAAATGTCCTATGTTCTTTCCTTTCCATTAAGTTCCTTTTACTCTTCCGATCTAGAGACCTCCTGAAGTCTGCAGTTGAGACATCAGCAGGAATCTTCTCATTCTCAAATTTACAAGTAATAGCTGAGAAATTGGTGGGAAGACATTGTGGCTGATATTCTCTCTTCCAATTTTCCCTATGCTAGTGTTTCCAGCGGCAAAAGCTTAAAATTCCTCTTCATGTATGATTACGGATTGAGTTTCAATAATCCATTTCAGTAAAGTTATTTTCCTTCTTTTGTAGTTTTGTTATGTCAAAACATCTCTCTGGAACATTGAATGTAGAGCTAAATAAAGGCAAGAAAGAGTAAGGGAGATGTTAGGGGAAATTTGATAATTATCACACATAGTAACTATCTACCTTTAATTCTTTCTTGTTACATTATAGAATATGTATAATTATAACTAATTTCCATTTTGAAGTCTAGAAAATTGATATTTGTCTTTTGTATAATTTGGTCAAAGAAATTAGCAAGTAGCAGAATAGTGTTTGCAATTGTTATTGTAGGTAATTGCTATTTTAAGAATAGTAGATATTATATAGTTATATAAAGAATTTATACAATTATGAATTATAAATCTATTGAGGTAATGAAAAAGGTATAGATATGTATATATAGACCAAGGTTTATGTATACTTACCAATAATAACCTTGGTTCTAAATTATTTCAATTCTCTTTATTATATAATCTGTATAATAGGTTACATATATATTGTTATGATGTGAATATATTAGTTCTAGCTGCTATAAAAAGTATACTATAAACTGGGTGGCTTAAATACCAGAAATTAATTTTATCACAATTCTGGAGGATAGGAGTCCTCCCCTGGTAAGGAAAGAATAATCCCCCTCTCTTCCACTTATAAAATAACTAATAAAACCACGAGACCTTCAGCCTGATGACTTAACCTAATTCTAATTACCTCCCAAAGGCCTCATCTCCAAATACCATCCTGAAGGGTTTAGGGCCTCATCATGTAAACGGAAGGGATGGTGCACAAACACTCAGCATAAATAACAGGAATTTCTTTTTCCGTAGTTGGTATGCATAGTACACTCTCTCCAAGAAGAACACAACATATACATTCTTTTTAAGTGCACATTGTTAATTCACCATGGTAGAGCAGCTGGTGCCAATAAAAAAGTCTCAATAAATTTAAGACTTTTTAAATAATTCAAAGCATGTTCAATTACAACAGAACACAGGACAATTATTTTTAGAATCCAGATATCAATATTTTTCAAAGCAAGTCATGGAAAAATTGAACACTACTGAGTTTTAAAGGTTCTAATTTATTAAAGACATTAATTGAAGTTAGAATACCCTTAATTTTCCTATCTTTATGTAAGTTCTGTTTTAGCAGGGTTTTAAAATATATATTTCATTAGCTCCCAGCTAAGATACACAATTCATGCAGCATACTCTCAAGTGATCAAAAATAATCTCACAGGATAAGTTTGTTTTTTAGCATATCTTCCATTTCAATGACTTTCAATTGTGTTTGGCACATTTACTGACATTTTGACATTAGCCATTGCTATGTTCTGTATTTAAGATTGTGTTTTTGGAATCTGTTAGTCTGTTCTAACAGGAATGAGTCTCTATCTACACACTAAGAGAGATTACATATTGAAAACATGATGGCGGACCCATAAGATTATAATGGAACTGAAAAATTCCTGTCACCAGTGGCATTTTAGCTATCATAATGTATTGCAACACATTACTCACATGGTTTGTGTGATGCTGGTGCAAACAAAACTACTGTGCTGCCAGTCTTATAAAAGTATAACACATGCAATTATGTCCAGTACATAATACTCAATTGTGATAACAAATTACTGTGCTACTGGTTTATGTATTGATTACACTATATTTTTATTATTATTTTAGAATACACTTTCTACCTATAAAAATAGTTTGTTGTAATAGAGTGTGCCATGTTACACTAAGAGCAACCTTGTGCATCTCATGTTTACTATGTCTCTTTAATGCATCATTTTATCTTGTCCTTGATTTAATCCTGTGTTGTTGTTGTTTTTTGTATGGAATTGTAGCATACAATAAATAGGCTATACCATATATCCTAAGTGTGTAGCAGGCAATACCATCTAGGTTTGGTAAGTGCACTTCATGTTGCGTGAACAATGACAAAACACCTAAGTATGCATTTCTCAGACTACCCCCATATTAAGCATTAGGTAAATCTTTGTATGTGTGTATGTGTGTGTCTACATTTTGAAATGCAAAGTTAAACTGGAATGCATGTTTTTTTCCTCTGGGCAGGAGGCAAAGATGATTTCCCTGGTCCTTGTCCAGATGGATTGGAAGAATGAAGCCACAGACAAAAGGCGGTATAGGAAAAGGAGGAAATTTATTGGGAAACAAGCACAGACTCCCACATGGGGAGAGGGCTCCAAAGGAGTAGCCCACTAGGTCCCTCTTTCCTAAGGTTTATATAGGTTTCAGTTCCTTGTGTCCTGATAGCCCCTCTGATTGGTCACTAGAGCTCAAACCCCACTTGGGGTTCCCCTCTTTTTCTCCCTTTTGTTTTTCTACTCCCTGTGGCTTTCCTCTTTATTCTGTGAATGAGTGGTTCCCCCTCCTTTTATTCTGTAAATATATACCTTTTGGTATGTCTAATGTTTTCTAAACCTGTCCTATCTTACCCCTAAAATTCCTGTTTCAATGTTATTGGACAATTAAGCAAGAAATGTTTTTCCTTGAGGTCAGTGGGCTGTTTGGAGGGCTTTCAAGTAGCAGCCATTATACTTTCCAGTGCTCAAAGATGGGGCTAAATTCTGGGGTCTGTGGGTGAAGGGAAGCTCAGCTAAACTTTGGTGAAGTTAGATATTTTGCCCAGATTGGTATGTGGGTTAAGCCAACTCAGCTAATCATTTATGAAGAAATAGTTGTTATATTTTTCTGGACATTATGTTAACCAAGTCTCCTAGTTTCTTGGCCCTTTAATCACAAGCAGTAATTTATTTAATTTTCCTGTACAAACTTGGGTTTAAAATGGAAAGGAGTTTTTATGGGTGAAATAGGCAGATTTAGGGAGTTTTAGGAATTAGGGGGCCCTTGCAGGGCCGCAAACCTGGGAGCTGCCAGAAGGCATACATTCGCAGAATAAGGGGGCTGGGCCTCTAGTTAATAAATAATGCAACAGCGTAAGAAGTTACGTATCTAAACATTTTCATGGTCCATACTGCCCAGTATTTACCCTCACAAAAAGATAAATCTGTTTGATTGGTTGATGTTTACCTTAAAATACAAGGCAAACAAAATGTGTGTATGTAGACATATGTGTGTGTTTGTGTGATAAAATATACTTCCATCATTTATTAATTTAGTAAATTTTATTGTGTTAAATTCTATATATCTTGTTAATAAACATATACTTCTGTTTTTACTATCTATTGAAGCATTGCATACTTTATAAACCTCAGAAATTTGTTTGATGTCTATTTGTTCTTATAGTCCATGTGGATTATCTGAATTTTTTAAGGTTTTGAGAAGTTTTCCCATTATTTCCATTGTTATCAATCTAAATTAATAATGTGTACTACATTCAATTATCCCTGTTACTGCTGCCATTGTATCTCTTAATGAATTGAATTTCCCCAATAAAGATTTTTATTAACTGATTCTAATTTTCTTGAAGTATAAGATCAGAAAAGTGAACCATGAACAGATGCAGTATTGCTTTATTTTTGATTTCAAGTATTTTTGCATATTTTCTATAAACATCAAGTCAATACCACTCAAAATATTCAGATTCCTTATATCTGAATTATAACCTAGATGTAAACTAGTCCAATGTTAACATTTTACAGAAGATAATTTTTAAAAAATATATTTTATTGATTTTTCACAGAGAGGAAGAAAGAGGGATAGAGAGCCAGAAACATCGGTAAGAGAGAAACATCAGTCAGCTGCCTCCTGCACTCTCCCCACTGGGGACGTGCCCGCAACCAAGGTACATGCCCTTGACCAGAATTGAACCTGGGACCCTTGAGTCCACAGGCTGATGCTTTATCCACTGAGCCAAACCGGTCAGGGCCAGAAGATAATTTTTAATTATATAGATAGCATAGGAATATGAACATAAGATGCCTGGTGTTGTTTGCTCTATTTTCCTTAAACTAAATTGAAACTTGCTAAACTAGTATAGTCTTTGGAATCCTATCTAATAAAAGAATAATATGAAAATTAGGTGTAACTCATCACAAAGATGGCTGCCGCCATGGCCACAAGATGGTGGCACCCTGTCCGGCTCAGCCCCGCCACTGAAGTAGTAAGGCCTGCTAGCTTGGCAGGTGGCGAGGGAGACAGGGGCCCCAGGTGTGGAACAAGCCATCAGAGGGGGCTGGGGTTCCCCTGCCCAGGTCAGAGGCCTTCGCCAGAGGCCTCAGGAATGGGCAGGGGCAGAACCGGTGATCAGAGGGGCAGGGGCAGATCCTGCAATTGCAGGGGTCTGGGCATGGGCAGAGCCAGCAAAGCAGGGGTCTGGGGGTCCCCTGCTCATGCCTGCAGCCTTAGACAGAGGGTGCCAGTGGGGCAAGAGCAGAGCTGGCGATGGCAGGGCACAGGATCAGAGCCAGAGATCGCAGAGGCCTGGGTTCTGTGAAGCCAGCTATTGGAGGGGCTTGGGGATCTTCTGCCCAGGCCTGAAGCCTCAGGCAGAGACTGCAGGCCTGGGTGGGGTCAGAATTGGCGATTTCAGGGCTCTGGGGGTCCCCTGCCCAGGCCTGCATCATCAGCCAGAGGTTACTGGGCAGGGGTAGAGCTGGGATTGGAGGGGCAGGGGTGGAGCTGGTGATCAGCATGAACTACAGAGGAAACATCTTTTCTGACCGCTCATTGGCTAAGCTCCCTATATGCCACTGGTAATATTCTTAGTAACTTGGGTAATAAGAATCCCTAAAGGTGATCTAGGATTTTTCCACCATACTTCTGGAGAGAAAAAACGAAGGTCCACTGCTGGAGGTCTAAGAAATGTCATATCCTGCCCTAGCCAGTTTGGCTCAGTGAATAATGCCTCAGCTTGCTGACTGTAGGGTCTGGGTTCAATTCTGACCAAGGGTATGTACCTAGGTTGCAGGCTCCTCTCTGACCAGGGCCCAGGTTAGGGCATATGCAGAAGGAAACCAATCAAAGTGTTCCTCTCACTTTGATGTTTCTCTCTTTTTTTACCTTCTCTTCCACATTCTCTAAAAATCAATAGAAACATATCCTCAGGTGAGGTTAAAAGAAAAAAAAGAAAGAAATGTCATATCCTATGAAAGACACATCTTGAAAATACCTAAAGAAAATTGTAATTTTTTCATGGTGAAGGGACTGGAGTCTGTGTTGATAAAACACTTTGGTGGCTGTGGTGAGTGGCAGTGGCTGCAGCAGTGGGGTGATAGGGCTGGTGGCTTCTCCTGATTAGCCTGATCACCTCCCACAAAGGGAGGCCAGACTGTGGCTTAGGCCTGCTTCCCAAGGGGAGCAGGGAGCGGGCTTAATCTATCAGTAGGACACTTCCTGAGAACTCCCAATATGTGATAGGGGCCAGGCTGGGCTGAGGGGCCCCTAGTTATTTTATAATATAAAATTTATATGTGCAAATCTAGGACCAGTATGTGCATTATGATCTGATTATGACAAGGGATCCATTTAATACTTGACCACTATTGATCCTCATCCTAATAGGTGATGGTTTAGATTATGGGTTATCAATGTCAACTTAAAATTTGAACCCACTATCCTGGAAAATATCTTAATATTTCCCTTTATCTTGGCCAGAGTTAATAGCATAAATGTTCATATATCTCTTAAGAAATGACTTGGAAATCATTACTATGTAAACTTTCCAATGTGTTCTCATGGGGGCACATCCACCTCTACAGTTAACAGTTTCCAGGACTGAAAATTCCACACATAAACTGGAAAATATGAAGGTAATTTAATTACTTTTTGAAATCATTTTGGCTATAAAATTAAACAATTTATTCTTGAAGGCTGTGTATTTTTCCCCTGGGATGCTATAGGTCTATCTCTATAGCTCTCCATATTAGTTACAATAATTATACCCACTGAAATTATGACAGTTAAACTTGTCTATCTGACCTCTAATATTTCAGGACAACACCATGTTCTGCACCAATGAGGACAGTTTTGCATGGCATCTCCTTGCTGGAGCCCTGACCAATGGAAAACAGTGACAATTGAGCTTAATGATGCTAGTAAACTTCTTCACCAATAAATTCCTTCCTTCTTTGGTATACACAGCGTGTTCTTTTCCCATCCAAGATAATAGAGTCAACTGATAAGTTTTCTTGCCTTTTGTAGCATATGCACACTAGCATGTCTACCTCTGAGGGCTTTTCTACCTCTGGGATCCATTTCATCACTTTTCTCCTAGTATGAGCTGTCACTGTTTCTAAGACTACAATTGCCAACTGACTAATATATTTTCAGTATTTCTCCAAGTATTTGCCAGAGTATTAAATTCTGTCCTATTACAAAACACAAAATATATTTCCCATTGAGGAATGTATGTAATGTGTCTTTTCCTATACATTTTTCTCTTTTTGTTTTTCTCATTTTGGAAAAAAAATCAGTTGTTTTTTTTCAGGACAATATTACTTTATTTTTCTTTTAACAAAAACGTATCTTCATACATCATACCCTTTTGTACCAAAAGTGCTGTCTACTTCCCTTGAAGAGATGTTGCCATTATTATTTCTAATATCTTAAATTACATAGATTAATTAGGATTTTAACCCTTAGGATCCTTAATTGCTCAGGGCCAACTCTCAGGTCAACAAACAGTTACATCCTCTCAATGACCTCATCCAATAAGAGAGAAAGCAGGAAGTGTTTTGTTTGCTTGTTTATTTAATAGTAGGGGCCCAACTGCATGAATTTGTGCTCCCTGAAAGAACTGTGGGCTGTGAGGCAGTGATGGGTTCAGGGGAGGGTCTTGGCCCAACCTCTGTGCCCTCGCCTGACCCCTCCCACTGTGACCCCAATCCCCTGTCTGCTGGCAGCCCCTCTCCTGCCATGCTGCATCCAAACACTTGAACCCACTGATGGTGGGGAGCGATTAGGGCTGGCACCATCAGCAGGTGTGAGCGGTGCCTGCTTCTCTGATCACAACTCAGAAGCAGGGGCAGGTAGAGAAGCCCTAAGGGCTGATCAGGGCGAGCAGCCATCGCTTGCACTCACAAAGGGTGCTGAGCCATAAGGACCAGTGCTGGGCGCTGGCAGTGGGTGCAAGCACCAGGCGGGACCACAGCACGCAGGAGCAAAGAATTTTCAGTAACCACCAGAGGCTCACCCGATGACAGCTATTGGTGCCTGGCCTTGGTCTGATGACCCTGCTCACTTGCTCCACCATCCCACTGTGGCCGACACCCACCATGTTCCACGTGCGCCCCCTGGTGGTCAGCACAATCATAGTGACTGGTTGTTTGGTTGTTCTGCCATTCAGTCTATTTGCGTATTAGGGTTTTATATAGAGAGATAATAAAGAACAATGAAGAGACTAATAGGAAATATCTATTAGTAGATATTTCTATTAATAGATATTAGTAGAAAGGCTATGTAGTCAACCTTGTTTGGGGTAACAAAGCCTAGAGTTGGCTTGCCCATTAGGGATTGGCTCACTAGATATACTGCATTGACCCTTGCAAGTCTAAGATGCACATTCATAATGTTCTTCAGTTTTTCTTAGGCATGTTATCATAGTATTAAAGAAAACATAGATAAAAATTTTGTGGTTCTACAAAGTAAGGATTTTGTGGTACAGATAAAAAATGAGGCACTATAAAATTGAACAGCTGTAAAATTTGAGAAAAATCTGTGCAGAATTGGTTACTATTGCAGTAGCTGGTGTAAGTTGTAGGGTAGATGCTCTGGGTTGGAATTGAACCCACATTCTTTCAGTGTACAGGACTATGCTATGCTCCAACCAACTGAGCCAAACTGGCCAGAGCAGCAAACATGTTGTCAGCTACCTAAATTATATTTATTTTGAGCACTCAGTGGGAGAGCATTAAAATATTTGTCATGGATATATATCCTATATAATAAAAGAGTAATATGCAAATGGATTCTAACAATAGAAAGACTGGGAATGACTGGTCACTATGACACACACTGACCACAAGAGTGCAGACGCTCAATGCATGAGCTGCCCTGGTGGTCAGTGTACTCCCACAGAGGGAGCTCTGCTCAGCCATATGTCAGGCTGCCAGCTGCCAGTACAGCAGTGGTGGTGGGAGCCTCTCCTGCCTCCTCAGAAGCTCTAAGGATATTCAACTGTAGCTTAGGCCTGCTCCTCACTGGCAAGTGGACATCCCCCGAGGGCTCCCAGCTACCAGAGGGATGTCTGACTGCCAGCTTAGGCTCAATCTGCTGAGCAATGGGCCTAAGCCAGCAGGTGGACATCCCCTGAGGGGTCCCAGACTGCAAGAGGGCACAGGCTGGGCTGAGGGACTCCTCCCTGAGTGCACAAATTTTTGTGCACTGAGTCTGTAGTATATATGTCCTATCTAATAAAAGAGTAATATGCAAATTAGGTGCCACTCTGTCACAAAGATGGCTGTCCCCATAGCCATAAGATGGAGGCACCCAGTCCAGCTCAGCCCTGCCACTGAAGTGGTCAGGCCTGTTAGCCAGGCAGGTGGTGAGGGAGGCGGTGGGCCTGAATGGGGGAACAGGTGATCAGAAGGGGCTGGGGGTCCCCTGTCCAGACCAAAGACCTTCACCAGAGGCCTCAGGCATGGACAGGGGCAGAGCCAGTGGTCGCAGTGGTCTGGGGGTCTCCTGGCTAGGCCTGTAGCCTTGGTCAGAGGCTACCAGTGGGGCAAGGGCAGAGTTGTCAATGGGAGGGGGCAGGATCAGAGCCAGTGATTGCAAAGGCCTGGGCAGGGGCAGAGCCAGTGATCACAGGGGTCTGAGGGTCCCCTGCCCAGGCCTGCAATCTTGGCCAAAACTTACAGACCTAGGTAAGGGTGGAGCTGGGTTTGGAGGGGCAGGGGTGGAGCCGGTGATCAGAATGAACTACAGAGGAAACATCTTTTCTTACTGTTCATTGGCTAAGCTCCCTGTATGCCACTGGCAATATTCTTAGTAACTTGGTTAATAAGAATCCAAAAAGGTGATCTAGGGTTTTTCCACCACACTCTTGGAGAAAAAAAATGAAGGTCCACTGCTGGAGGGCTAAGAAATGTCATATCCTGCCCTAGCCAGTTCGACACAGTGCATAATGCCTCAGCCTGCTGACTGTAGGGTCTGGGTTCAATTCTGACCAAGGGCATGTACCTAGGTTGCAAGCTCCTCCCTCGCCAGGGTCCAGGTCAGGGCACATGCAGAAGGCAACCAGTCAAAGTGTTCCTCTAACTTTGATGTTTCTCTCTGTTTTTCCCTTCTCTTCCACATTCTCTAAAAATCAATGGAAATATATCCTCAGGTGAGAATAAAAAAAAAGAGAAAGAAAGAAATGTCATATCCTATGAAAGACATCTTGAAAACGCCTAAAGAGCCCTAACTGATTTGGCTCAGTGGATAGAGCGTCGGCCTGTGGACTCAAGGGTTCCAGGTTTGATTCTGGTCAAGGGCATGTACCATGGTTGCGGGAACATCCCCAGCAGGGGATGTGCAGGAGGCAGCTGATCAATGTTTCTCTCTCATCGATGTTTCTAACTCTCTATCCCTCTCCCTTTCTCTCTGTAAAAAATCAATAAAATATATTTAAAAAAGAAAAATAAAATGCCTAAAGAAAGTTGTCATTTTTTCATGGTGAAGGGACTGGAGTTCATGTTGATGAAAACACCTTGATGGCTGTGGTGAGTGGCAGTGGCTGCAGCAGTGGGATGTTGGGGCTGGTGGCTTCCCCTGATTAGCCTGGTTGCCTCTCACAAAGAGAGGCCAGACTGCAGCTTAGGCCCGCTCCCCAAAGGGAGCAAGGAGCAGGCCTATGCCATCAGTAGGACACACCCTGAGGGCTCCCAATATGTGAGAGGGAACAGGCTGGGCTGGGGACCCCCCCCAGTGCAGGAATTTTGTGCACCGGGCCCTAGTGTGTGTGTGTGTGTGTGTGTGTGTGTGTGTGTGTGTGTGTATATATATATATATATATATATATATATATATATATATATATGATTGAAAATATTACTGGAAATAATTTTATTAGAGGTAGATATATATGTTGGAATTAGCAGTGGCACAAATGAGTATAATATTAAATTTTCATAATACAGGGGTGGGCAAAGGCAGGTTAAATTACCCACAATCATTACCTACAAGATAAATAATAAGCAAGAATACAAAATAAAACATTAGTAATAAGAAGACAAATAATACAATAATTAATAGCTAAATAATAACCCAAGACATAAACTATGTGCTTCATGTACTCACAACAGTAATGTCATTTTTTCCCTCCCGTGTATTTTATTCCTTATTTTTCTCTATAAACATACATTCTTCTAAGTGTCATAAAAGTTTACATATGTCAGTATATGTTTAGCCCAGTTGGCGTGGCTCAGTGGGAGAGTGTAGACCTATGAACCAGGAGGTCAAGGTTCCGTTCCTGGTCAGGGCACATGCCAGGGTTGCAGGCTCAATCCCCAGTGTGGGGAGTGCAGGAGACAGCCCATCAATTATTATCTCTCATCATTGATGTTTCTATTTCTCTCTCCCTTCCTCTCTGGAATCAATAAAAATAGTTTTAAAAAGATATATTCAGTATTAAAAGTTTGATTCACGTGTATTTCCCATCTAATTATGAGTTCTGGTATGCAAGTCAGAAGCTATTATTATCCAATTTAGCAGAACACAAAATTTAAGTTCTCAAAAAGTTAAAATTATAAGAAAGATTGAATGCAAACTTCAGAACATATCATTGTAATATGTCTTCTCTCCACCCCCAATTATAGAATCTTGTAAAATATAATAGGACTTGGTAAAAGCAAAGGTGTCTTTGGTTATGTTACAGATTCTATATAAGTGTGATTAACTGTGACGTTTTAATTCATTGCTCCCAAATGATATATTTCCTTTAACATAACAAGGACTTTTATCAACAATAATTCAAAATGTTATTTGACTGGGAGTCATTTCTGGGTAGGCTTCTTCTTATTAAAAAAACATTAAGTTAACTTAGGAAATTGTTTTTCTAAAATTTTTATAATCTAAAATAATTTAAGTAGATAAATAAGTGCTTATAAATATTAGTTTTATAAAGGTTTTCTCAGGGGACAAAGACAGCATAGCAAAGAATTCTAGTTCTACCTGGTTGGTTAAACAAAGCTTTCCCTGGAAGAGCACTTCAACATGAGATTGGGGAAGAAGGATGACAAAAGGCTTATGATAATTATACAGAAGTGGTAACTTGAACATAGTCAAGTGAAAAAGGAGACTACAGAAAGTGTGATCTTATAATTAAATTAAATTCAAGGAAAGGAATATCAGGAAATGAATCAATATAGACACAGTAATACAGGCCCTTGAAAGCATACTTTTAATATGGAATTTCAGTTTTATCTAGGTGATGGGTAGAAATGAATACTAAAAGCTTTCCAAAATTATATCTACCCCTCCTGATTATAAAACATTGCCTACAAAGGATGGCGAGGCATCTAGAATGCTTTCGTGCCATGTATGGAGATGCAATGTATAGAAAAAACACATATTTTAATGGACAAGTGAAGAGAAATGGATGGCATCATGCTGCCTAAATATGTGTAACTGAATATGGGCAGCCATCCCTGGCACTTGCAGTACCACACGTACAGCTCTGGTTTGCAAAGGCAAATCTGTCACACAGGCACATTAAGTTAGACTTTGTCAATCTTTTCCACTGTTTTATGTCAAGTCACAGACACATCCTGATACACAAGAGGATCTCAGTAAAGCATTGATGACCAGTGAATGAATGAATGAATGAGATTAAGTTCATCTAGTGAAAAATTACCAAGAATCAACTTAATTTAATAGAATATGTTTTTCAACTAAATATATAAGAAGGATCGCTTATCCTCTGAGATAGCATGGGGAATCTGGTAAGTATTATACTAAGTGAAATAAGCCAGATAGAGAAAGACAAGTATCACATTATCACACTTATATGTGCAATCTAATGAACAAATTAAACTGATGAACAAAATGGAATCAGAGACATTGAAGCATGCAACAGACTGACATATTTCAGAGGGAAGGGGTGGGAAGAGATTAACCAGATAACTTATATACATATATGCATAACCCATGGATACAGATAATAATGTGGTGAAGGCCTGGGGAGAGAGTGGGAGCTGGGTGAAGGGAGGCAATGGGGGAAAAAATGGACTTCTGTAATACTTTCAACATTAAAGATAAATTTTTAATAAATGAGCTAGAGTTTTAAAAACAAAAGTAGGTACATTCAAGTTAAATTGCAGAGGATGGTTAATGAAGCATTATTATATTTGTCACATTCCAAGGTCGTTAATATTATAAGCAATAACATTCAGAAAATGTTTAACATGCTTAAATAATAGTAGTATATATAACTCTAAAAAAATAGGAGTCATATTTCTTTCCAGATAAAAAAAAATGGATCCAGATGATATTTCCTAATATAATCTCTCAATTGTGCTAATAATTGCATATTTTTCCAAGCCAAATAAAATGCTTCATTTAAATAGAGAGTTGATAGCTTACCAGTCAGAATAGGATATGGTGTGCTGAAGTAATATGCATACAAGATTCCAATAGTTTTATCATCTTGAAAAAAAAGATTTCTTTCTTAGAGCTTAGTGTCTGTTAAGTAACAGACATTCTTCTGCCCAAGGTAACAGCTTTCTCAGTAGAAAGTCAGTGACTCAGTTTGAGGGAGGCTCCACCATACTATAACTAGATCAAAGTGACCCTCCCAGTTGAAGTAGCAGGGAAAAGAGGGTGGAAAAATTAAGCATCAGCAATAAAATGTTTCCTCTCAGAAGTGACACACATTATTTCTACTCACTTTTCCTTATGCACAGTCAATGATGACATGTAAGTTATAGTGACCAGGAAGGAAATCTTGAGGGTCAGGATCAATGTCTACAGTTGAGAGGTAAATAAATGGATATTGGACAATCAACCAGAATTTATTTTCATTTCAAATGAGAAATTCCATTACTTATGAATTCTTTTTTTAATTGAGTTTATTGAAGAAATATTGGTTAATAAAATTATATAGGTTTCAGAGGTACAATCTAATCTAATAAAAGAGTAATATGCTAATTGTGCCACTCTGCTACATCCTAAGCCATGCCCACCAGCCAATCAGAGTGACTATATGCAAATTAACCTAACCAAAATGGTGGCCTGCAGGCACAGAGCTAGAGCAAACAGAACGCTTGGTTGCCCCAGTGATGGAGGGATGGAGGAAGCCAAGCTTTCTGCTTGCCCAGGTCGGCTGTGGCCTCCGCTCAAGGCAACAAAGTTTCAATTATAGAAGATAAATAAACCCCAGATACCTGCTTCTAGTCAGCCTTGCTGGGAGCTTGGGTCACTGGGAGCTTTGACAAGCCTGCAAACAGCCATCAGCCCCTCACCCAGACTGGCCAGGCACCCCAGTGGGAACTCCACCCTGATCCAGGACACCATTCAGGGCAAACCAGCCAGCCCTCACCCATGCACCAGGCCTCTATCCTATATAATAAAAGGGTAATATACAAATTAACCCTAACAGCAGAACCACTGGGAATGACTGTTCACTATGACACACATTGACCACCAGGGGAGAAAATGCTCAATGCAGGAGCTGCCCCTGGTGGTCAGTGCACTCCCACAGCAGGAGCTCTGCTCAGCCACAAGCCAGGCTCACGGCTGCCAGTACAACAGTGTTGGTGGGAGCCTCTCTTGCCTCCTCAGCAGCGCTAAGGATGTCCGCTTAGGCCTGCTCCCCACTGGCAAGTGGACATCATATGAAGACTCCCGAGCTACCAGAGGGATGTCTGAATGCCAGCTTAGGCCCAATTCCCCGGGGAGTGGGCCTAAACCAGCAGGTGGACATCCCCCAAGGGTTCCCAGACTTCGAGAGGGCACAGGCCGGGCTGAGGGACCCCCCTGAGTGCACAAATTTTTGTGCACTAAGCCTCTAGTTATATATCATCTATAGAATATTGTATTGTGTGTTCACCACCCAAAGTCAAGACTCCTTCCACCACCATTTTTCCTCCCTTTACCTTCTTCTACTTCTCCCTACTCCCTTTCTTTCTGGAAATTACCATCCTATGAGGATTTTATTTCTTAACCCCTTAACCATTTTTAACCAGCACCCTTATTCCTTCCTCTCTCACAGCTGTCAGTCTGTTCTCTATGAGTCTATTTCCTTTTTGTTTGTTAGTTTATTTTGTTCATTAGATCCCACATATAAGTGAAATCATATGGTATATGTCTTTATCTTGTTGGATTATTTCACTTAGCATAATACTCTCCAGGTTCATCCATGCTGTCTCAAAGGGTAAGGTTTCTTCTTTATTCTATTTGCATGACAAAGTAAGAAAACCCAGAAAGACTGTGTATCATATCCAAGACATAAAATATTTTTAATTATAGACAATATTCTCTGTCAAAGAGGATCTGAATTAAAGGTTAGTTGCGTCTATATGTACCATCATAAGCTTTATTTCCAATTAATTATCTATTCTTGACAAAATTATCACATAGATACAAATTCTTTCTCACAGCCAAGATTGATAAAATGTATACACTAGTGAACATTAAGGGTTCATTATTTTCCTCATACTCTCAAGTATGCTACTCTTGCATACTAATATTAAAATGATATACACTTATTTATAACAGGTTCCACAATTCTCAAATGAAGAATCCCTGTAATTAAATATAAACCAATCTTTTAAAATTAATCACGATGTTTGTGTTAGTATTTATACCTGATAACTGTTCTGAAGTTGGCCAGCTGTATATTTCTTACTCTTGTGTGACTAGCAGCCTTTCCTTATTATTCAGATTGACCCCCAGATTGACCATACAACTCTCAATGAAATACTTCAATAAACATACAAGGCTGCCATATTTTCCAAAATTTGTGAATTATAAAAAAAAAAGTGTTAAGAAATTTGGAAAATCAAGTAGTCTTCCAGTAATTAAAATTTATTATGATATTAGCATTTGGTGACAGCCAGGAATTAAATACCAATGAAAAGGTCCTATTTAACATTCCTCTGGGGGTCAACAAGAATCATCAATTATTTCCTTACAAGGAAAACGAAGAAAGTAAAATGAATGCCTTTAGAAATCTGGGAGAAAATCCATCTTTTAAAAAAAGAAAGAAAAAGATGCATTTGTTTAGGGAACTATTGCAGAAGAAACCTCAAGGCTAATTTGTCCTGAGTAGTATGTGAGTCATTTAAGCCGCCAGGAAAATTCAGCTCCTGAATGCTTCACTGGCTCTGCCACCCAGTGGGCAGGACAGAGCACATAGCTCAGATGATCACCTACTGGATGGCAGTGCTATACCTGCACGTGTCTAATCCTTTCCCACTGATAAGTGATTAACCCCATGTCCTAGGCTTATTCAGCAGGACTCAAGTGGTTACACTAATTAAATTGATGGTGCCCTGTATTAACCGCTACATGAATTCCAGCTGCATTTCTCCTTAAGAGAGTAGACATTCCCACCAGACTTCAAGGTCAAAAGGATGCCTGCTGAACTTCCTAAGCAGAGAACAAATGCTGCCTGTAGTTCAAAGCTCCTGCTAAAGCTATTTGTACTAATCATTTCAAAATATTATTTATTAAAATGATGGTAACATGAAATCAAATATTGGCTCAAATACTTATGAAAACTCATAGAGAGCTCACCTAGCCAAGGGGATAACTACTGACATAGTAATGTTATGATGAATATCATTGGCCTATATGCATTCATTCAATAATTTTATTAATTATTCATACATCCATTCACTCAGCCATCCATTTAGCTTACTACATCACCTGCAGGTATTATTCATATTTGGAAGCAGGCAAGTAGACTATAAGTTATTAAAATAAATAGAAATATATCACAACATTAAAGAAAACCCAAGGTGTGCTATAGTAAAATTTTAAGAGAAAAATATACTAGAATATAATGTATATGTATTTTTAAAAAATGATATAGTCTGAAACATCAAATAACTATTTAAAAAATTAAAGACAATTTGAACAATAGTGATTTGGTTCAGTGGCACATCAATGAGATAACCAAATGTTGTACAAAACATTTTATAGATACAGGTACTTGCTTCCCAGTATCTATTATTTTCTGCTTCTAAGAAAGCACAAGAGGGAGAAGGGGATGCAGCAACATTTACAGTTAAAGTAATAAAAATGGAGCAATTCCACTCATTCAAATAAGCATACATATCGTAAGGCAGTTTTTCTCTCAAGAATGTGTGTCAGTGAGCATAGTCATTGACTGTTGAAGGACTGAACTGTATTTCAAAACGAGCATACAAATTCATAGAGCCTATCACAAAATTCAGAGACCTATCGAGAAGAATAATGCGTCTACCATTCCAACACCGTATCAAGGGAGAGGACAGGCAACAAGGGCATTCATAAGCAGCACATTTTGAAGACAGACCCAAGTGTTCTGCATATCAAGTAGGTTGTGAGGTCAACATGCAGAAAATATCACAATACAGTTAGTGCCAGGGAATGACACCCAGAAAACACCTTCGGAAAGTAGCCCTGACAACTAGAGCACTTGCAGACACTACTCCACATGAAGCGTCACTTGGTACTTGAGAAGGGGCCTATGGTTAAGGAACACATTTGACAGGTGTACAAAATAAATGTGAATTTTTTTTAAAAAGCCCTGTTGCAGGATTTCCAGGTTTTACTTTTAATTCAGAAAGCAGTGAGAAAAATTATTTTTAAGATGTGAAAATATATATTTTTTAGTTCTATAGTTTTCTGACTAACAAAGTATTTCATTCGGAAATGTAGATGTCTTGACACCAAGAAAAAGCTGTGCCTTAATTATTTAAAATCCCTTATCTTTTATGAATCAAGTGACAACATAAATCTATTGTCTACTATAATGTATAGGGTGTTCCCCCAAAAAAGTTTAATACAATGACGGATTATAAAGTCAGAGTTTATTAGCATACAGTTCATTTCCAAAATTTGAAAGAATCTACAGAAATGAATAATTTTTTTGTCAATACCTGTTTTCAAACTGATGACTGTTCTGATCCAAGCATTGCTGATAACTTGAAGCAATGGAATCACAAACATCAAGAATTATTTATTTGTGTTCCTTCAATTTGTCAACTGTTGGCAGTTTTGTACCACAAACTTTATTTTTTATGTATCCCCATTTAAAAAAAAAAAAAGTCTACTGGTACTTTAGGATACATTTTCTTTGTTCAAAGCTTAGTCTGGCTTCACCCATTATTTCATATCAGTTAAATGTGAAAATTAAGTGAATGTAGCTGTTAAAGTGGGATACTACTATTTTTATGACAATTTTCATAGCAATAAGCTAGATATAATTGTTTATATGGGAATGAATTGAGGATCAGGAAGGTAGCTCATGTATTTGAATCAGTAACAACAAAGCTTATTTATTTTATGAGGGTTTTCAGCCTAGACTTTCTTTTGGTGAATGATATAATAAACTGAGTGGCCAGAGTATTATGACTGGCCAGATTGTATGACCAACCCATCAGTACTTCGTTGGGCCACCTTTTGCCTTCAATACTGCACCTATTCTTCTTGGCATTGACTCCATGAGATTTTGAAAGGTGATGTGAGGAATCTGACACCATGCCTGATGAATAGCACTGACCAGTTCTGTGAGACTTGATGGTTGTGGAACCAGCTGCCTGATGGCTCCTCTAACTTCATCCCACAAATGCTCAATTGGATTGAGATCTGGTGACTGTGGGGGCCACCTAAACAAGGTAAAGTCTCCCTCATGTTCTTGAAACCACTCCTGCACAATACGAGCACCGTGGCATGGTGCATTGTCTTGTTGGAAGAAGCCATCTTTATTGGGATATGCCATCAACATGATAGGATGAACTTGATCAGCAATGATACTTAGGTATGTTGTGCTATTTAGACATTTATAATGAACTGACCCTCTAGCAACTTCAGCACGAAATTATAGCTAATTTGCCTACAAATGCCAGGTGGTCATAATAATCTAGCCACTCAGTGTAGTTTCCTCACAGTATACATTAGCTCCTTTTTCTAGCCTCACAAATTTTTGTGTTTTTTTTTTTGTGTGTGTGTGTGTGTGTTTTTAAGGGATATTACAGCAGTATTCTTTTTTTTTAATTTTTAAAAATTTTTTTTTATTTTTTACATTTTTTAAATTACATAAAGCTTTACAGCAGTATTCTTACATGAATACAATGCAGACATTGAAAAAGAAAAAAGCTTTGATCATGATTTTGAAGTATAAAATAAATTCTAATTCCAAGATCGATAAAAATTTTACGCTAAGGAAAATTAAGGGCTCATGGTTTTCCTCACACTCTCAAGTATGCTAATCTTGCATACTAATATTACAATAATATAAATTTATTAATAACAGATTCCACAATTCTCAAATAAAGAATCCCTATGATTAAATATGTCAGTTCCTTTTTTTTTTTGAAACTCCATACAGTTTTCCATAATGGTTGTACCAGTCTGCATTCTCACCAGCATTGCACTAGGGTTCCTTTGCTCTACATCCTTGTCACACTGATTGTACGTTGATTTATTGATGGTTGCCATTCTGGCAGATGTGAGTTGGTACCTCATTATGCTCATAGCAGCACAATTTACAATAGCTAAGATCTGGAAACAGCCCAAGTGTCCATCAGTAGATGAATAGATAAAAGAGCTGTGGTATATTTACACAATGGAATACTATGTGACTGTGGAAAAGAAGTATTTCTTACCCTTTGAGACAGCATGGAGGGACCTATGGTGTATTATGGTAAGTGAAATAAGCCATTCAGAGAAAGGTAAATGTCACATTGTCTCACTTATATGTAGAATCAACTAAAACAACTTGACAAACAAATAGAGCCAGAAACATGGAACATGAAACTGATTGAGGATTCTCAGAGGAAAAGGGAATGTGGGGGAAGAAGTTAAAGATTAACCAAATAACTTATATGAATATAAGTATAACCCATGTACACAGACAATAGTGAGGTGAAGGCCTGAGAGGATGATGAGGGATGGTGGTGGAGGGGATCAAGTGGGGAGAAAAGGAGAGGACATCTGTAATACTTTCAATAATAAATATATACACTGAGTTGCCAGATGATTATAACCACCTGACAGTGGTAGGCAAATTAGCTGTACACTGCATGATATGGGATATGGAAGCCAAAGGCCTGTTCAAACACCTTTGCTGTCGCAGTTTGCAAGATAAAACATCTCCAATTAGTACAGGAACACAAGGATTGGACAGTCGAGCATTGGGAAAAAGTCATGTGGTCCAATGAATAATGTTTCCAGTTGCATCCTGCAGATGGCAGAGTGAGAATTTGGTGAAAACAGCATGAAAGCATGCACCCCACATGCATGAGTACAACCCTTCAAGCAGGTGGAGGCAGTGTTATGGTTTGGAGCATGTTTTCCTGGCGTGATCTGGGCCCTTTGATTCATGTGGAACAACGTCTGAATAGCACGACATATCTAAGTATCGTTGTTGATCAAGTTCATTCTATTATGTTGATGGCTTCACAATGCAGATGGCTTCTTCCAACAAGACAATGCGCCATGCCTCGGTGCTCATATTGTTCAGGAGTGGTTTCAAGACCATGAGGGAGACTTTACCTTGCTTAGGTGGCCCCCACAATCACCAGATCTCAATCCAATTGAGCATTTGTGGGATGAAGTTAAAAGAGCCATCAGGCAGCTGGTTCCACAACCATCAAATCTCACAGAACTGGTCAGTGCTATTCATCAGGCATGGTGTCAGATTCCTCGCATCATCTTTCAACATCTCATGGAGTCAATGCCAAGAAGAATAGGTGCAGTATTGAAGGCAAAAGGTGGCCCAAAGAAGTACTAATGGGGTGGTCATAATAATCTGGCCACTAAGTGTGTATATATGTATATATATCCCATGTTCAAAGGCTGTTAAATGATGTCATTTACCCATATCTTCAGAAAAAAATTACTTCTACTGTTGTAAACAACCTGCTTCCCTATTTATAATGGTCTGGCCCTCTAGCAACTTCAACGTGAAATTATAGCTAATTTGCCTACAAATGTCAGGTGGTCATAATAATCTGGCT
Organism: Murina feae; assembly: GCA_004026665.1. Lineage (NCBI taxonomy): Eukaryota > Metazoa > Chordata > Mammalia > Chiroptera > Vespertilionidae > Murina > Murina feae. The sequence continues at coordinate 21,223 of PVJC01020217.1, forward strand.
GCCCAATGTATTAAGAAAGAAGAAAGAAAGAAGAAGAAAGAAAGAAAGAAAGAAAGAAAGAAAGAAAGAAAGAAAGAAAGAAAGAAAGAAAGAAAGAATAAAATAAAATAAAATAAAATAAAATAAAATAAAATAAAATAAAATAAAATAAAATAAAATAAAATAAAATAAAATAAAATTCCCTGACTGGGTTGGCTCAGTGGATACAGTGTCAACCTGTGGACTGAAGGGTCCTGGGTTAGATTCTGGTCAGGGTCATGTACTTTGGTTGTGGGCACATCCCCAATAGGGGGTGTGCAGGAGGCAGCTGATCGATATTTCTCTCTCATCAATGTTTCTAACTCTCTATCCCTCTCCCTTTCTCTCTGTAAAAAATCAATAAAATATATTCTTTAAAAAAGAGTTAAAAAGAAAATAAGGAAAGAAGAAAAAGAAAGAAGAAAGAAAGAAAGAAAGAAAGAAAGAAAGAAAGAAAGAAAGAAAAGATAAATTAGTTGTGTCAGATTCCTTGCTACACCACCCATATTTCCCCTTGAACTATGATTCATTCCCTTGGCTGCTAAAAGTCCTTTCAGCTGATGGCCCTTGGCTGTCAGTCCTCTTCACTTACTGACTGTTAGTAATACGTATCATATCACCCTTCCCAGGGCATCCCCATATCCAACGAATGAGCAAGAGAGAGACATGATGTCTGGCACCCTCTCCAACTCTAGATAAGATTGATGGACCATCCGGATTCAGTTGCTAGAGTAGAGTCAGCTGGCTCATTTGATATACCTGCATTACAGACAAACTGCTCTCTTTATCCAATCCTGTCTCCTCCCAACACTGTCACAGGCTTTTACCCCTAGGGATCAAATGCTGTGCACTCTGATCTCACTCTCAAAATTGGTTTCCTGGGGAATAAATCATATGATATTTAAAATTCCTAATATATACATGTTTTTATAACTAAACTAGAGGCCTGGTGCACAAATTGGTCATAGGTCATGTCTGGCTGGCCCCCTGTTGGGGGTTGATAGGGCCTGGCCAGAGGGTGGAAGGGGACATGGGAGGTTTGCCAGCCAGCTCTGCCCTTGATCAGTGTGGAGGCTCTGTGGGAAGGAGCCACCCCCAAACAGGCCAGTTGGCTGGCCGCAGTCCATAGTGACCAGTCATTCTGATTGTCCTGGCATTCCAGTTTCTTGGCTTTTATATATAGACTAGTAGCCTGTTGCAGGAAGATTCCTGAAAGAATAGGGCTTCCTGAGCCAGAACAAAGCAGAGAAGGGAGTGAAGCACACCTCGGCTCCCATCTCTGCCGCCTCAGTTCCCGTCTCTGCTGCCTCAACTCCTGTCTCTGCTGCCTCAGCTCCCTCCCATCTCTGCCACCTCAACACCCTCCCATCTCTACTGCCTTCAGCTCCCTCCTGTCTCTGCTGCCTCAGCTTACGTCTCTGTCGCCTTGGCTCCCTCCGGTCTCTGCCACCTCAACTCCTGTCTCTGCCGCCTCGGCTTCCCCCCTCCCCCGCTTCGCCCTCCCTTCTTCACCATCTCCGCTGCCTCGGCTCCATTCCCTTCTCCACCGCTTGGCTCCCTTCTGCAGCACTTGGCTTCCTTCTATGCTGTCTTAGTCTTCGCTCTCTTGTATATGCAAATTAACCGCCATATTTGATGGGTTAATTTGTATACACCTGCTCTAATTGGCTAGTGGGTGTGGCTTGGCTGTTAGGCATGGTTTGTGTGTCTCAGAGTGATGGCCAATTTGCATATTACCCTTTTATTAAAGTAGATACTATCTATAGTAATAAAAGGGTAATATGCTAATTAGACTGAGTCGACTGTCCATCTTCTGGACATCCAACTTCCTTCCTGACAAAGCCATGGTGGTGAGGGCTAAGGCAGAAGCAGTGACCCAGGATGCCAAACCTTCCTACCCACTCTCCCACCAGCTCCATAGCTCTGGCTGGCGTGGCCATTTTTGTTGCATCAATTTGCATATTTCCTCCTTATTGGCTGTGAGTGCCACCATCTTTATCACAAAACGATGGTTAATTTGCATATGACTCTTTTATTAGATAGGATTTTCTGTATTTTCTATGTGAGGATGACTTCCAAATTTACCTCAAGGCTCTCTTGTATCCTGGATTCCAGACTTTCATATCTTACCTCCTACTCTGCATATCCAGTTGTGTAACTTGAAAATCAATATATGTGAAACTGAAGTCCTGATTTCCACTCTCCTACAAGTAGCACATCTGATCCTTTTGTCATCTTATCCAATTCTTAAGCAGAAACTCTATGAGTGACATTGCAGCAGAGCTTAAAGTCCATACTTCATAAACTAACATTCATAGGGCACTTACAATATGAAAGCCATGATGGTTGGACTTGAAAAATGTGTGTCTTGTGCCCTAGCCAGTTTTTCTCAGTGGTTAGGTTGTCAGCCTGTGGACTGAAGGGTTGTGAGTTCAATTCTGGTCAAGAGTACACACATTGGTTGTAAACTCTGTCCTTGGCCCTGGGGTCAGGGTGCTTGTGGGAGGCAACAAATCAATGTGTCTATCTCACATTGATGCTTTTCTCTCTCCACTTCTTCCTCTCCTTTCCACTCTCTAAAAATCAATGGAAAAATATCCTCAGGTGAAGATTAAAAAATACTCAACAACATACAAACAAAATGTGCATCTCATAATTCCTGAAATAATTCTGCAAAGGTGGATATTTACATCCCACTTGCAGTGGGATATGATACTTTGTAAAGATATGCAACCTTACTTATCAAAGTATAACTCTATTAATTTGAAGTCTTAGGCTTTCTATAATTTCTCAATAAATTATGCAACTTTATATGTTAAAACCTGTGTTCTGGCAAACTGAACTATTTGGACCTCTACCACGTCAATTCTACTGATGTAGACACCAAAAAAGGTATGCAAATATATTGATTTTGCAACTTCAAATCACATTGCAATGTGTTTCTCCTCCAATTAACTATTTTCCATCATATGGACATAAATCCTATAAAACTTCAACATTGTTTGTACTATTAAATTTAATTATACTGTTTTCTATACTGTATTACAGAAGTTGGCAGGACAAACTTGCATTTGAAAAAAAGTATTATACATTTTAGAGCATTTGCATTCTGTTAAAATGTCCAATTCTATTTGCAATTTAAAGTGATTTGTAAATCCTTCTTATATTCTCATTTTGCTTTCATTATTTTATTTTACCTTTATTTATTTATTTTTGTTTCTTTGTTTTCTTTTAATCTTTATCAATTGGAGTATTACATATGTCCCCCTTTACTCCCTCTCCATTGCCCCCACCACCCAGTTTTCATACCACCCCAGGCCTACACTAACTTATTGTGTGTGTCCATAAGTAATGCATATATACATATAAGAACTTTGGTTAATATCTTCCTAATCCCCTTCCCCTGTCTCTCTGAGAATCATCAGTCTGTTCCATATTTCCAGACCTCTGGTTTTATTTTATTCATCAGTTTATTTTGTTCATTATATTTCTTGCTAATTTATTTGTAGAATAAATTATTGATTGGTATGTGTTCGTTGACATTTGATTATTCATATTTTAAATCTTTTTTTTTCTTCCTCTTCTTAAAGAATACCCTTTAACACTTCATATAATATCATTTTGGTGGTGATGAACTCCTTTAGCTTTTCCTTGTCTATTAAGCTTTTTAACTGACCTTCAATTCTAAATGATAAACTTTGCTGGATAGAGTAATTTGGGTATAGGTCCTTCCTATTCATCACTTTGAATATTTTTGCCACTCCTTACTTGCATGCAAAGTTTCTGTTGAGAAATCAGCTGACAGTCATATGAGCACTCCCCTGTAGGTAACTAATTGCTTTTCTCTTGCTGCTTTTAAGATTCTCTCTTTCTCTTTAACCCTTGGCATTTTAATTACGATGTGTCTTTGAGTTCCTCTTGTTTGGGACTCACTGTGCTTCCTGGACTTGTAAGTCTATTTCTTTCACCAGATAGGGGAAATTTTCTGCCATTATTTCTGCCATTATTTCTTATAGGTTTTCAATGTCTTGTTTTCTCTCTTCTTCTTCTGGTAATTCCATAATATAAATGTTGGTATGCTTGAAGTCATCTCAAAGGTTACTATATACTATCTTCATATTTTTGTATTTTTTTTCTTTTTACTCTTCTAAATGTTTTTTGCTTCCTCATATTCCAAATTGTTGATTTAATTCTATGAATCCTATACTCTACTGTTGCATCCCAGTAAATTATTATTTTTAGAAAATATATATTTTTATTGATTTCATAGAGGGAGAGGGGAGATAGAAACATCAATGATGAGAGAGAATCATTGTTCAGCTGTTTCCTGCACACCTCCTAATGGGGAGGAGCCCATAACCCAGGCATGTTCTGTGACTGGGAATTGAACTTTGACCTCCTGGTTCTTAAGTCAGTGCTCAACACTGAGCAACACTGGCTAAGCTGTAAATTATTTTTTATTTGAATTAGTGTGTGCTTAATTTCTGACTGGCCCTTTTTCATGTCTTTGATGTTCTCACTAAGGTTCTTGAAATTCTAAGATTCTTTAAAATGACACTAAGTCTTTTGGAGGTCTCATTAAGATCCTTGAGCAACCTAATAACCACTTTTTTGAACTCTCTTATGTAGTAGTTTGTTTGCTTTCATTTAATTTAGTTTTTTGTTTTGTTTTGTTTTGTGTCTTTTTTTTCCTGGAGATTTCTTCTTTTGCATTTGTGAAGTGTTTCTTTGTATGTCCATTTTGACTGCTTCCCTGTTTTTGTTTCCAAATATTAGGTAGAGCTTCTAGGTTTCCTGGAATTGGTAGAGTGGCCTTGTGTAGTATGTCCTATAAGGCTCAGTGGCTCAGTCATCTGAGCTAGGCACTCTAGTTGTGTCCCTGTGTGGGATACCTGCACAGTCTTGTAGTTGAGTCTTCATTGCTGTTGTTGCCACTGGGGAAAACTGACCTGACATCTGGCTATGAGGATCAGCTATGACTACAGTGGAAGAGCTGCTGTGCAGGAGACACCCCTGTGGAGCAGGACTTGCTTTAGTGGGGCTTTGGTGTGCACTGAGTCTGCCCCTTGAGTGTGTCACTCGTTGATGTGTAGAGTTGTAATCTGGTATGGTCTGAAGCTGTACACCAGGTATACTGGCTCTGGGGCCTCACTGGAAGTCCAAAGTCAGCCACTGCCTGGAGCCACCTGTCAAGAGCTACAGAATGATCTGCAGATGGCTGCTACTTGTATTGGGCTTGGTAGCGAGGTCCAGCTGTGAAGCAAGGAACACTAGTGCTAATGCCAGGTCTTGAAACTCTTATTGAAAGATATGGGGCATGTTTACACCATCTACAGCTTCCTTTTTCCTAGGAGAATTTAGGAAAGTCTGAAGCTTGAGCCAGAACAGGCCATTTGTATGGAAAACCCCTACCACAAATAGCTTGGGTGGGGCTATCAACTGGATGGAGTGGGCTCTCAGAGAATCACCAGGGTGAAACAAACAATGTGGGCCATGTTGATGGAGACTTACATTTGGTGGCCAGTCAGGTCTACAATGGGGTAAGTCCCAGAATGGAAGCAATTACCCTTTCAGGCACCCCTGTCTTGTTGCCCTGGAATTATTGGTCTGATGCCAAACAATCCAGTTCTTCCAAATTGTCCTTAGGTCCTTTCAAGTGGCTGCTTTCATGATGGAGCCCAAAGGGATCAAGTCCAAGTAAATCCATGTGCCAAACTTTTAAGGGGAACTCTGGGTCTCTTTCCAGCCATGGAATGCTATGCTAGGGGTCTGGCATGGGACTGGTACCCCTTGTTCCTCAGGGAAGGCCTCCACAGTAGAGCTATCCCTCCTGTGTTTTTTGTTTGTTTGTTTTGTTTTTTGAGCTAAACATGGGTATTGGATCAGCCTGATCTCTACCTCCTTCCTACTCAGTGTGCTTTCTTCTTTACTTCTCTGGTTGTAGAACTTCCATTCAGTCAGATTTCAGGCATTTCTGAATAAAGGTTGTTCTGTATTTTAGTTGTAATTTTAATGTGGTTGTGGGAGGTGGCTAACACCAGCGTTTATCTATATCACCATCGTGGTTCTCCACTTTCATCTTTTTAGATCTAAGTATTATTCAGGTTGTTTTCCCCTCAAAGTTTTTTGGTTATTTAATTTATAAGAAATTAAAAATACAATTTATTTTTTATTCTTAATAATTATGACATCTCCAACTTCCTTTTAAAAATAGTTTTGCTATATTAATTGATGTTGCCAAAACTTCCACTTTCATATCAACTACAATTTTCATAACATACTGTTTTCTCCATCTATCACATTATTAATTAAGTTGTTAAATAAGATCAGCTCTCACACTGATCCCTGTGGCACTTCATTAAATACAGTGGCATTTTGTTTGATATACTTCACTCAGTTTTATATCTGCATGGCTCTGCTATAATCCAAGTCAATTTAAACTTTTTATCACTATTCAATGACACTCTATGAAATATTTTATTTGCTGTTTTTAAGTATATATATTCCATATACTTGACATTATTGGCTTCTTTTCAATGATTTTGTGTTAAAAGTAGCCTAGAATTATTTTTTTTTTAATTGAAGATTTTTAAACCATGATTGCTTCAGTAGCAAAATTCCCAAATATATTTTCCTTACTAAATTTGTCTTTGATTATGGCTAGTAAAATTGTTCTACTCAACTATGTCTTTTCTGAGAGACCCCCATTTCTGCTTAAAGTGCAGGTTTCAACTCTATAGCTATTTTGCAAAAAAAGTAATAAACATAAATTTTCATTGATAATTTTCTTTATACTGAAAAACTCATGATATCTAGACTCATTGGATCAAGTTTCATCATATCATATTTTTGAATTGAATGTATCACTGTGTTCTATAATTCCTTTATTCTTTATTTTAAAATCAAATAGTTGCTAATTTACCAGCAATGGTAGTTTTTTGTATTGATTATAATTTATATTTCTTTTAAATGATCTTTTATGATGATTTTATCATTTTAGTTAAGACTTGATATAATTTCTCTCTGATCTTAACCTATACACAGGGACTCTTTATTTGAATTGCATAATTACATCATTTTACCATTTCCTATACTATAAAGCCATTTGTACATTTAAATATTAACAACAGAATATGTTTCTTCATTTTAGAAGAGTTTAGATAAATTTATTTTTTAAATATCATTACAAAAACATATTTTGATTTGATATTATAGTCCTCATAGAATCATTAATTATTATATTACAAAGAAGTAATTACATAATTCATAATCAATTTCATAAAATGTGGGCATTATTATATCCTTTTGTCCAGCTTAAAAACTCATAGACTACAAAATCTCATATTCTGACAGTTCATTGTGCACCAATACATAATTTGATATGCTTCAAAAATTGTTCTGGGTACTGAGAATTCTACAATGAGGCAAAACTGGACCTTTGACTGGACACAATAGTGTTGATTGCTCACCAGAAAAGTATGGACTGGAGAAAAATATGAATTAAACCTTGATTCTTAGAAGGCAGAGCCCAAAGGAAAATCAAGCTAATTTGAAAATCAAGTTTCTGAGGCTCAGCAGAAACTTGCAGAGGCTCTGATGAGGCATAAAATGATGTAGGAAAATAGTAAAGTCAGTATTTATAGTGATTGGGCTTGTAAGTTTCTTCTCCTCAAACTTTTAAACTGAAATTTTCTCAATCCCCTCTCAGGCATAGACATGTATTATCTGGAACACTTTTTATCCTGATTTCTCTAGAAGAAGCAAAAACTGGATGTGACATATAAAATTGAGAAAGTGGAGGGGAAATTTTACCCTAAAAAACAGAAAGCCAAATGGCCTCTTTTTTGCTTGGCCTGCACTTAGACCAGGAGTTGCAGAATGTGGGAAGTTTATTCCAGGGAAAAAACTGAGCTTCTTCAGGGAAAATACCTCTAGATACTGATTTATGTAGATTGAACTGATGATATAAGCCAATAACTCATCATCTTCTGTAGATTGATAGTCAACCCAACTGCTGTCCAGCCCTAAACATAGAATTTATAAGGAAGTAGAATTGAAAAGCCAATAGGAGACATGGGAGGTAATCTTCAGTAGTAGAGAAACATCAAAATGAATGATAGCAAAGCAGAATTTTAATACAACAAAAATAGGAGGAAACAAGAGGAAAGATTGCTAGGAACT